>KN487087.1:34422-45608 GCA_000787095.1 Periophthalmodon schlosseri
TTGTACATGGCTATTAACCTGGCCAGCAAGATGAGTTCACCATCTGGCCCGGCTCCTGCTGCTGCAATGAGGCCCGGTTAACCAGTGGTTCACACCAATTAGGATTGTCAAAAATATCAGAAATTAGATACTAATTGATACTGAAATTAGAAACTAGACAGATATAAGGCCACATGGGAATATAAAAGAAAGTACTACCATTTAATGTTGAAAATCACATTCTATTGTCTAAAGAAAGTGTTTTTTTTAATTATCATCGTGGTATCGAAATCGAATTTGAAATTTTAGTATCGTGACAACATTAAGACCAATTACAGAGCAGCACTGTGGTGTGGGTGGAGCTAAAGGTGAAGCGCCCAAACAAACCAAAACAAACATGCTGATGCAAATAGACGTACTACTGTAGCCTATTCAATCCAAAGTACACACTGTTATGTTTGTGAAAAAAAGCAGAGGGGAGCGCTTTGTGCATTTGCGGAGGGAAAAATGTCTGTGCTTTTCTCTCAACTGGATTTAACAAAAGTTTGATTTCCTGTTCTTGTGATGCTTCAAACAATCAGATTCAAACATTCCTCATGACATTTCGCCTTTTTCCCCAACACTTTCAGCAAGAGCCAACGCAGACTGATAAATGTGTAGAACGCTACTCAATCACTCGGTCAATATAGTAGGGTTGTGTATTGCCAAGTACTTCACGATAAAATACGGATCCTTATACAGAGTCCACGATACCATACATATCCTGATACTCCTACCTTGATACAACACGTGTCCTGATACATGGATTAACAAAATGCATTGGACTTTCAGAGGAAGCTTATATATCTAAATTATCAATATGTACCTCTGTATCGATACACGTATTGCCAAGAGGTTTGTCACGATATACTATGATATTTGAGTACAGCTCTTGTGAACCAGTTGTATTTCCAGCATAATAAAAGTGATATTTATAGTAATTTAACATATTTAAACTGCAGTATAAGGCACGAATCAATATATGAACTTGTTTAGAGCCTTTATATCATATGCAATTTTTGGTTTTAGATCAGAATTCAGTCAACAGCGTGCATATTAAACAGGAGCGCAAACAGCTGAGGGAATCTTATATCTCTCCATTATCGAACCATATAAACTTCCAGATGATCACAGCCGAGCCCTGCCTCCAAGGACTTCAGTACAATTAGCTCTCACACATACAGAGGTGAATACAGACAAGCTATTTCCATTGACTGAACAACAGCCAATAGTGCTGTGCTCACTGCTGTTATACCCTGTGTGTGCGTGTGTGTGTGTGTGTGTTGTGCGTGTGTGTGTGTGATGGAGAGCGACTCGGGTTAATGGCTTGGCTGCTGAGCTGTGGCATTTCAGAGCAGGTAGTGTGGAGCCTGGAGGGGAGTGAAAGCCCTGATAGAGTCTGGGGCTGAAGGGGGGGTGAGATGGGGGTATGTTGGGGGTTGGTTGCAGGAGTGGATGAAAAAGGCGCGGGGCAGCAGAAATGAGACAGCAGAGATGAGGCCCGCTCCACCCGGGCCGGGCCCATCGATCGCGGGAGATAATTTCCCATTGATTGCTGCAGTGTTTGGAGATGGCTGGAGAAAGGTTTATTGGCCCCGCGCTGGAGCTGCTGGAGGAGGCGGTCGTAAAACAAGCCCGGGTCGACCACTCCGGCTGGGGGGAAGAAGCGGGGGAGTGGGAGGACGGGGGCAGACTGTAGAAAGTAATAACAAATAACAACTAATGTACTAAATATCTACTTATGGTTGGCAATATATAAAATGCAAGATAATACAGAAATGATTTGAATGTGGGTTTGTCGTCCAGGGATGCACCGATCCAATACTGGTATCGGATATCGGTGAAACATTAGCTGGATCAGATATCGACTTTCAAATATTGATTCAGCTGAAATCCAAATGGTTGAACATATAAACTGATGTAATAAGACTGGTCCTGGTCGTAGTTGGCCCAGAAAGTCAGTTTGAGTTTTTATTCATACAAATTTATTCTGTAGTTACTTGAGGGGTAAATAACCGCTGCATAACACACTTGGATCAGTTTTGCCTTATTTTATTTTAGTTTAGATTGTTCTCAGTTTCTGCACTGGTATCGGCTGATATCGGGTACCGGCAGATACTTAAAGCCATAGTATCGAAATTGGTATCGAAAGTGTAAAAGCAGGATCCCTAACATCATCCATAATAAAAAGCTCCAGTGATAATTCAGCATTTTGTGGTAAATTTTTACTTTAACTCACAGTAGAGTTGTGAGAAGTATTGAAAATCAGATACTAAAACTAGTATCGTAAATAAGTATTCATTAGATATGTGATATCAGAATAGGCATTGAGTAACGCGTCTATTCCTAAGTATCGAAATCGAGTTTGGAATTTTAACATCATGACGACACTAGTCCAAAGTGAATCTAACAAGCACTGCCTATTTTATTCAGCTCACATTCAAAAGTTGCCAGTTGCCTTGATTTACAACATGATTTAAAACAACTCCATTCCGGCGTTGCTTTTCATAAGCGTAGCATAGACTATCTGGGTCGACGGTACACGGCTTGCGAGCGGCAATCAGAACATAGCCTGGAGCCTCCATTTCCATAGCTCTCTCAAGTGGATTCAGACTTCAGCTAGCATCATAAACACTAAGAACAACTCTCATCTGGCATGCACCGCACACTCCGCAGTCCATCCAGAGGCCAGCGTCAGCAAGAGTGACGTTACTTCAAAACGTTACTCAAGTACAAGTACAAAGTAGTGGTCCGAGAAATTAGTCAGGAGGAAAAACTACTACTCGAGTAAGAGTAACATCTGATTTAGTGAACGTCATTGAAAGGACAAAACATTAGCTAATGCACAGAATCTGGTATTTTCAAAAATGATAAACTAAATCATATCTGTAGGAGAAACACAAATGTCCAAATCATTTCATATTGTCAACATACAGCTTTTGTCGCTTGTAGAATTACTCACAGTGGGAAGAGTAACCACAACTTTTACTCAAGTTAGAGTACTGTTACTTCAATCAAAAAATATTACTCAAGTAGAATTAAAGTATGCTGCTGGAAAAGTACTTTTACTTCTGTGGGGTAGTACTGTATTTTCCAGAGTATAAGTCGCACCGGAGTATAAGTCGCACCAGCCAAAAAAATGCTAAATAATGAAGAAAAAAACATATATTTCACATATAAATCGCATCTGAGTATAAGTTGCACCCCCGGACAAACTATGAAAAAAGTACGACTTATAGTCCGGAAAATACGGTAACTGCTACCACATAACATATTACCTTTTATTGTTTTGAAAATGCTATATTTGCTGAAAAGAACATATGAACGTGTTTAATAAGTTTCACTTTCCCCCCTTTCAGAGCGCCATCACAACACAATCAGTGTACATCCCACTAATGAAACTACTGCACATCGCATCAGGTTTGTGAAGTTATAGTGTACAGTTTTGCATATTTATGGAGAATTGTGATGTGGGAGACTGGATGATATAAGCTTGTGAGCTGAGCATTGGACAGAAACGCACTGATAACCGTAAGGAGGGTTCGAATAGGGCCCAGGAGAGATCGCTAAATACCTCAAACATGCTTGGGTGACATCTAAAACCCCCTCAGGCATGTTTTTGATGAAAAAATCGATTTTGCACAAAAATGTAACTGAGTAAATGTAACTGAGTACTACCCGCCTCTGATAATAACCTAGGATACGCTTCACATCAGCGCGCCTACAGAAATCATCAGCACAGTAATTGGCATGTAGCGGCTTCTTTCTGTCAGAGTACACCCACGCTCGCACCGGGAGTGAAAAGGCTTGATTCTGTATTCCTCGCTTATTACAGCCAGGTCCCAATGCACGGGGATAATAAACCCATGTACGCACACACCCCATGTTGAGACGCGCTCCGATGACACACTTTGACCAGAGGAAATGACTGGATATCTGCGGATGAGGGCACGCATAGGAAAGAGACAAGTAGAGCAGCGGCTGTGAATCTAATAACGTCAACAATATCTATTACGGGGCTCTCCCATCGGGCGACACACTGCAACAGATATTACATGGACATTAGAGATCGACCATAGACTGTATAAAGAAGTGGGCTAAGTGAGTGTGACGTCGCCCGTAGCGTTCGGCTCCAGTCAAATGAAGCTCGTCGAGGCTAGAGCAGTTACGGGGAGAATTTGGAGCCGAGTTCCGTATTTGGAATTCTGACGGCGGGTATCATAGCAACCAAAGAAACAATCTGGAGCAAATCTGTTGAAGGTAATGCCCCTTCCGTCCGCACCTCTGATTCGGCAGAGGGCAGGCGGTTAGCAACGCTGTCAATCAAACCTGTTGCTAACGCTAGCGGGAGCGACTTCAGGGAAAGAAGGCTCCTGATTTGTCTGTTATTAATGTTCATATCTTGAGTTACAGACACAACAGCGAAATATAAACATCAGGATCATGTAAAGCGGGTTAATACGAACATTTTAAGACTAAATTGACGAGCCTGACAGCAGCAGTTACAGAGAGAGGGGCGACAGTTTTCTAATGTAATGTGAATTGGAGCCAGTGGAGATGGAAGCGCGCCCATGCTCACTTCCTATTTGGAACGCGGCAGCTAGCAGGATCGCTATGTCCATTTATATACAGTCTATGAGATCGACCGATATGGTTTTTGTTCATGGCCGATGCCGATTGTTTAGAATCCAAAGCATCTAATGGCCGATAAGATCTGTCGATATTTTTGAGCTGATATATAGGGCAGATTTTAAAATTATTTTCCCAAATTATGTTATTTAAATTTACTACAAACTCACCCATATCCATTTTTCTTTACCACAAACAATTAAGAGAGCTGTGTAGTCATGTTTTGTGCAATTATCTCTTTGCTCTAAACTGCTCAAATCAAGCTTTGTGTAAGACAGCAGGTCCGCTATCTCTAATGGACATGGCTTTAAAGATCAAAATTGTTGAGGTAATGATTAGGGGTGTGCAAAAATATTAAAATATTGCTATATTGTGATACTAAATTTGGTGACGCAGTATCGTTATCGTGGACATATCAAAAACACAACAGGATGATGCTATAGGCTCTTCCTGAAAATATTCCTTCAGCTACCTGGGAAGCCTCCAGAGATTATAAAGTCCATGCCTTCACTGCAACGTGTCTATCTGTTAGCATCCCTTTGCTAACAGCTGCACTCTAGAATTTATAGGGCTGTAGGCCTTTAGTCATTAAGTCGATTAATCGATCAGCAGGACATGCCGGACTAGTCGACTACAGTCTTTATAATTTACACATTCAGAAACCTAATCCAAGTGTTCTCAGTGAGCATGAAATAGTCTGTTTTCCATTTTCAATTAAAACATAACAAAAACAATTAAGCCAAGATGTTCAAATATTTTTATAAGGCTGACCAAAATGTAACACGTAAAAAAACACATACAAACATCTTAATTATCTGGCACAACCTTCTGCACATAAAGTAGCTCTGATGCTTCTGTGAGCTCCTGACAGGGCTGTGTGGGCTGTGGAGATGATGGATGGGTGGAAGTGACATGTCTAACACCTGCTGGGGCCCTTACACACACGCACACACACACACACATACCATGACTGACACATCCCCGTACGCCCGGCTCAGAGGTGACGCTAACAAGTGCATCTGACGGCGCTGTCATGCTAAGTGCTTCTCTGATAGAGCCTCTCGTGTTAGACCAGAACACACAGACACATGCTAGGCAGATTTACACATGTGCACAAGGCCAGCAGCTGTGAAGGTTTTGTTTATCAAATGCCTCTGGAGCCGATTACGCCGCTAACAAACAAGGAAGAGATTTAGGACATGGCGGGGTCCTGTCAACAAATCGCACAAAACGAATCACGCTGGGGGTGTTTTGCGTGTATGTCTACGGCGGAATGCTCAGCAGTTTCCATGGCGACACAATGCGCACATTAGCGAACACTGCCAACGATGTTTTAAGATAGTCTCCAAAACTGAAGAAAAAACACAAAATGCACACATTTTCAGGAACCTGTGGTCAATACGAGCGTTGACGTGTTCAACAACAAAGGTAAGAGTGACTGACTGTTGGCTAAACTGTTGGCTAATGCTAGTTAGCTTGTGACTAATTTTATGTGTAAGAGACTTGTTTAACAGCACAAATCAGCTCACCTGTCGTAGTTCAAGCTAAGTCAGTTGTGTCTGGTCAGACTGTTTTAAAATAAAGCTCAGATTAATGTCTAACAAAGCCTCAGACAGAGCAGAGCGTCTAGTTAGCATCACACCCCCAGGAAATGTTGATGACATCAGCTGCAAAGTGTCAGTATGTGATATTTGTGATAATACGTGTAACACTCTTGATTAAAGTTCGACATTATCATTCGGGAACGACTCTCTCTGAAAGTGAAAAGGCAGAGCGTCCAGGCGACTACTTCAAGCTGATTGGTCGAAGCGTAACAGCAGCAGATAAATCAAACTTGTTAAATCCAGTTGAGCATCTCCAACCTGAAAGTGCTGTTTCATCTTGTGATGTTATTAAGTGGTAGTTTTAAGGTTGTTTTAGCCTCAACTGAACTGATTTACTCTTCAGAATAACCTTCAGTTGTTGCTTTTATTTTTTTTTTACCTTTTATACTGCTGAGATTGTCACAGAAAGTCCCGAATATCTGCTGGTGCACTGAGGAGTGAAGCAGTTTCAATGAGACTAAAACAATAGCCGTAACTTCATAGTTCGGCAAATCCAGAGATGAAACGGTCAGAATGATTCTAGTGAAGGTGTGTGTTTGGTGAAGTTTAAAAACACAGTGGAGCACTTCCTGTATTACCACATGACATCACAGGGTGGAACAGAGAATGTCTTCCGTTTGAGAAAAGAACACAGCCTAAATATGCAGGGTTTGTGCGTTAAACGTGTGTGAATGAAACAAACAAAACAAAACAAAAAACTCCAGGTATGTTTTTGATGAGGAAACAACATTATAACACAGATCGGAAAATAGTGCAATATAGGCCCTTTAACGGGATTTCTTCAATTAAATACGTAAACACAAAAAAAAAATCTTAAGGCAACAGCCAAACCTTTCATTTAGCTAGTTTTTGAAATTAAAAAAAATGACTAATATGAACAAGCTCAAGTTGGCTCAACAGACAGTCTTGTTTATGGCTGGTTCATAGTGAAGCTCATTGTTTACTCGAGTCAAAGGAAAGCCCATGCTGCTCCGTGTTCTTTCAGAAGTGGCAGAGCGCTGGTGAAATGTGAGGTGTAATTACATTTAATGAGGAGTCCACAGGCACCAGTGCTTTAGTTCATCGGAGTGTTTCAGCTGCACAGCCTGTCTGGAGCTGTCAGCCCGCGGCTATTTGTTCTTCAAACAAGTGCAAATGAGCCAACTGAAAACACGATAGAAAGAGAAAGAAGACTTCTGCTAAAAGCCCTTATGATTTAAGACATGTGAGTGGGATGTTTCACTGTAGTGCTGTCATGATACTGAAATTTCAAACTCAATTTTGATACTAGGGAATAGACCGATTCCGATACCACAATAATAATAAAAAAAACACTTTTTTAGACAATAGAATGTGATTTTCAACATAAAAAATAGCACTTGCCTGGTAAGATAAATGCCATACTGTGGAACATTACAGGCAAAACCAAAACCTCTTCATGGGCTAAGCAGGTGGCATTGAAGCTTTTTGTTGTGTTGTGGACTTTTCTTTTGGTACATTCACACATGTATCAACAGGTGCCGATAAAGAGAGGCTCCTCCGTGTTTTTAAAGTCTCTACAGCTACAACAAATATGTCCAGTTGGGCTGTAGATGACCAGGAAGTAAGGCTGTTTTGTCGTTAGCATGCTAGTTGTTGTTAGTTACTCCGCTCTGTCCTCTGAAAGTTGCGAAAAGCGCTCATAAACTCATCGCGGTGAATAATTAGGATGCTCTGAATCCATAAGGTGAGGAATAACTTGGACTGCTGCGAGCCTTTGAAAATGAACTAGTTCTGTTTTCCACGTTTTTAAAACGGTAAAAACCCGGTACAGCGCCTTTAACTAGTCTCTTGTAAATTATTAACCATTTCATAAAACATCATTGTCCAAAAGTAGTTCAAACAGATAGCAACACACTGGGCTGCCATATGCGCTTTTTAAATCTGACCCAGTTGTAAACAGGCAGACAATAGCTCGGCGTAAGTGGCTACAATTTATTCCAGCTTGACTTTAAAATCAAAAACACTTAAAGGTTTGTAAACACACACACACACACACACACACACACAGCCACGTGAGCAGTCCAAGTGGAAATGCAGTTGGCGGCTGAGGTTACAATAATTGCCCTACACTTGTACTGGCGTTGCACAGTGTAGCGTAGGTAAACAGGAGTAGTTTTACAGCTTTGGCAGCCATGTAAACGCTGGATTATTCAGTAGACAATGTCCTCTGCAAAGGCCTGACTCCCCATGGGGTGTTATTCTGTCTAAAACCTGCAACATTCTGAAACGCAATGGATTCCGGTATAGCGCCGGGATTGTGTCGTCATACGTCATTCGATTTTTCAGTTAGTCTAAGTTAAGCCAATAGAGATTTTAAGGTTCATTCCACCCAGTAACGCAAAACTTTTCCAAGTTTGATCTCGAGTGTTATTAATTTAGTTATGGCTGAAATTCTGTCAAAATAAAAACAAAGCCAAAGTCAAGGATAATACAGGACTTTGGAAAATCGTTAATAAAATCATCTTAATTTAACATATTCATTAAAAAACTAAGATTTTTTTTGGTCACGTGGAGAACCTTGGAGTTATTATGATATATTTAGACAGGCCTCTACTTTGACAATGTTTAAATCCAGGCTCGAAACGGTTCTGTTTAGCTGTGAATATGACTGAAAGGTTTTTATTCTGCACTCTTCTCTTTTAAGGTTAATTTTGTGATGATTATTTATGTTTTGATTTGTTGTATTGTGATTTTAATATCTTTCTTATTCTGTAAAGCACTTGGAATTACTTTGTGCACCAATTGCGCCACACAAATAAACTTGCCTTGCCTTGCCTTGCAGCCGAAATGCAATATCGATACTTTTGCGATACACTGTGCAGCCCTACTCAAAGACTGTGCCGGTTGAGTGGCTGTCTGCTGAGCTGGTTGAGTCCCGCACACAGCTCCACAGCTCCACAGCTCCAGAGGACAGAGTACCAGAAGCAGAGAGGGGCTGTCACGCAGGTACAGCCCGGCAGCAGCGCTCATGATGACGGCTTACATCAGCTCCAAACGCTCCACCAAAACCGACGCTATTTGGCACATTTCCACTGACAGCTCAGCCACTTAGTTGTTTTTTGGGCATATTTTTAAAAGCCCTTATGCATTATTCAGTCTTCTATAAACTACCTGTGGACTTTATAAAAACTTTAACGGTTTGCAGTGGTCCACAGTTACACCTCCCTTACATTCTGAGCATCCTGATTATTCACCGCGATGAGTTAATGAGCGCTTTTCACAACTTTAACTAATCCTAACAACAACTAGCATGCTAACAACACACTTCCTGGCTATTAACAACTAGCATGCTAACAAGTTTTTTCAGTTTTGTTAGCATGCTAGTTGATTATTCCTGATTATTAACATCTGACTTATTTTGACCTCAAGAGCTGCTTATACAATATATCAGTACTGAGACAAGACACATTTTGCTCAAATACATGGAAAAAAAAATAGGTACAGGCTTTTAAGTAGTTTCTAGACTTAATAAACTATTTGTTCATTATGACTTAAGTCTTACTTCATGCTCTATTAAGGTGTAGTTAATATAAAGTGTTACCAAGCACATTTTATAACTTATTATTAGTATTATTTTGCCACGGTTGCCAGCAAGTTTGTATTTCCAGACTTGGTATTTCCAGATTCACAGACAGTGATTCATAACAATGTAAGTGAATCTTCATGGGACGGCCGTCTAATATTCACCTTGCTACATTACACGGAGCAGTTGAATGCCTCTCCTACTTAATTAGTATGTAGTGTGCGCGTAGTGTAGCAGTATTCTGACCACAAACCACGCTATCTGGTGCTGATTGGAGAAAATGACTCAGTCGCATGTAGTACAAAATGCTGTAAAATACCACGTAGCGCTGACTAGCATGATCAAGTACTTTTACTGCTGTTTAAACTCACCAATAACAGTGACTCAAAAGGGGATGAGCCAGATTTTTGTTTCATGTACTAAAGTAACATTCGTCTTGTCCCAGGACAGATATATTGTAAAAATAGCTTTTAGGGCCAAAATGAGACCGCTGTGTGCCGTCTGTGTCTGGTTATAGAGAGTTTTTTTAATTATCTGCAAACCAGGAAGTAAGACCACCACAGAGAATGGAGTGAATGAATAACGCACTGTAAAGCGCTTTGGGGGCGTTGAAAAGCGCTATATAAACCCAGTGCATTATTATTATTATTATTAAGGCTGGTGTGCTGTTAGCATGCTAGTTATTGTTAGCATTACTGTTATGGCCTCTGAAAATTGTGAAAAAAAAGCTCTAATGGACTCATTGTGGTGAATAATAAGGATCCTAGGAATGTGTTAGGAAAGTGCAAACCAGGAAGTCACGCTGTTTTGCCGTTAGCATGCTAGTTGTTGTTAGCATTACTGAGATGGCAAAACTCTCCTCTGCCCTCTGAAAGTTGTGAAAAGCGCTTATAAACTCATTGCGGTGAATAATTAGGACGCTCAGAATGAGGAAGGTAAGTGAGGAGTAACTTTGGACCTCTGCAAAGCGTTTACAATGAACTACTTCTGTTTATCACGTTTTTAAGACAGTAAAAATCAGGTAGAGCGTCTTTCACAGTTAACAGGCTGCAGTTTCTGGCAGTACTTAAGTGATCACACCAAAAGGATTATCAACAACACCAAATTTCTGTTTGATATTCTATCCTCTGAAAATAAACCGGCTCTGAAGCGACAAGCCAAACTGAAAAAATGGAAAACAAACAGACTGACTGATGTGGGATAAATATGCACACGTTTTGCTCAGCTGAATCAAATTACCCCAAGTCTACAAACAATAAATAGAGCTAAAGCAGCATCCTGACAGTCTCCATACTCCTTTTGGTCTAAATGAATCACAGCCCTTCCCAGTGCATACAAATGAGGCAGCAGATGGGAGCAACATGGCCGCCGTGTGCTGTGGATCTTCCCCT
>KN487087.1:45695-65251 GCA_000787095.1 Periophthalmodon schlosseri
AGAGTCCATGATGAACACTTGAAAGGAGCTACGCTAGTACAGGGAGGTGGCTAACGCTATCGCAGAGCGGCTAACCCCTGCAGCTAACAGCGAGTGTGTGAGACGCCGGTGCTTATCGCTCGGCTCGGTCCCAGGCTCGATAAGCTTCAGGCTAAAGAGCTACAACTGTCAGGGAGTTTCACTTCACACATTTGGGTTCCCACAGTCTGAGGGGTTGGTACTGTGGGGAATAGGCAGTGGTGGAAGAAGTACTCAATTCTGTAACTTAAGTACAAGTACAGATACGGGAGCAAAAGAATACTCAAGTAAAAGTAAAAATATTACATGAAAAAATATACTTAATTAAAAGTGTTAAAGTACCCGTTAACTTAAAGAGTAACAATTATTTTGCACAGATTTGGAGATGTATTAAAGCTTCAAATGTAGTGATTCTGATAAAGATTGGTGCTGAATTTTGTTCAACAGAAACAACTGAATTACTTTTTTTTTTCTAACAGTTTCATTTCTATATTTTTGTTTGCTCAAACTATGAACATTACTTTTTTTTTCTAACAGTTTCATTTCTATATTTTTGTTTGCTCAAACTATGAACATGTTTTGTGCTTCTCAGTTCTGCAGTTGTGAACAGGAAGTCAATGAACTTGTTTCTAATAATAAGCCGCTTTAGAATATTGTTATGGTTTACGATGAACAAAATATAAAATCATGATCTATGCATTTTAATGTTTAAAGCACACGCGCACACAAACATATGATGAAAAGTCTTTTTTTGGCAATGATCTTTTTTGCTTCTGGTAGCTCAAATCTCCTTTTCCAATTCTGATTTTCCCAAGAACATTTTAAAAGATCAACAGAATATATAAAACATATATAATTAAAATTTAATCCCTTGTTCACTGGGCTCAATTGAGCTTTGATAAAATCCAAATCCAGATCCAGTCAGTTCAAATAGTCAATGACCAGCTTGTCTTTTTAATCAGGAGGTAAAAGCATGTGGAGTTTGGAGCAGAGTTCACACTTTGGTGGAAGAAATTGGACTATTTTTGTGATAAATGGCTCTGTGTAAATGTCTGTGTTGCTTACGTTCATTGAAGGTTAAAAGGCTTTTCTTTGTTAAAAAAACAAAACAAAAATTGTATAAAAATATGCCTAAGGAGAAAAGATTGTGAAGTTTGTCATCCTTGAACTATCATATACAAGTTATTGGACTTGAAGCATACAATTTATTTTCTATTATTTATTGATTGGAAATATTCAAATGAGCAGATACTTGTCTTATTGGGCAAATAGTAACTCCTCAGCAGTTTTTAATAATATTGAGAAATTACAAAATCACAAAATTTTAGACAAAGAGCCCATCAGATTTCACCACTGTTCTATTTTATCAAAGCATAACATTTTAATTTTTTTTTTTAAAAATCATTTCTCATTTGGTCATTAGCTATGTAAAACTCATCTTTAAATGTTTGAATGGACTGGCTCCTGAACTACTCTGTAAATCTGTAAACAGACTGTCTAGAAGGTCCACGCGAGCTGGAGCGTTCCCTTCTGTAAGACGTCTTTTGCTCAGACTGTCTTCTCCGTGGAAGGAGCTAATCAACTCTGGAACTCCTTACCTGCTCCTCACGTAAAGACTATCACCGGACTGTACACCTTGACAAATTCACTGTATCTATTGCTTTTTCTACAAATAATCCCACTGCTTTTCAACAGTTTTAAAAGCCCTTCTGGGGACTGGGGTTGTGAATTAGCTTAGGCTATAAACACTGTGACACCCGCATCAGATTACTGAATTGTTAATCTATGTTTGTTGTATCTGTCCCTATTCAAATTAAAAAAAAAAAAATACAAAAATTTGATGAATAGTAGAGGAATTTTGAGGCAACAAGACTCTTACCTGAGCAGACTCTGTAGCTCCTCCAGCTCTTCCTATAAAACCCGCATGATTGACGGGGCCTAAACACTACTGCACTGTGTTTGCCTGGGCTGGAAGCAGAGCAGAGGCTGGTGTTTTACTCACTGCTCCAAAGGAATCCACTGCTCTCATATCAGAACCGCACCATCCATCATGTATGAGGCTATGAAAAATGCACAGGGCTGCACGCACACACACACACACACAGAGGGAAGAGGATGCACACGAGCAGCCTACGGGATCACAAGCAGAAGGAGCAGTGAAGGGGTAAAGGTCTGTGGAAGTTTATGAAGAAATTATGGGTGGTTCAAAATGGCACTTGTTCAAAGCTATTAAAAACCAGCCCACGTCAAACCAAACACATCGTAAATGCTGCCGACATTTACGTATAGAGCTAGAATCAGAACTAAGGCTGTTAAAAGTACTGAAAAGAAGATACTAATCGATACTAAAACTAGTATTGAAACTAAATACTCATTTGAGCAGGTATCGATGCTAAAAAAGTCACATTCGCAGGACAGAAGTGAACCTTTCCTGAATAGGTTTAGACTGATCTTGAGCTGTATCTTTCACAAGTATAAGACACATAGACTAGTACACGCCCATGGACCACTATGGAACCTACCTGGACAACTGAGGGATTACACAGATATAAGGCCACATAAGAAAAGTACTAAGATATCATTGTGGTATAGGAATCGGTATTGTGTATCGAATCTCTTCCTAACTTTCGAAATTTAGCATTGTGAAAACACTAATCAGCACCAGAATTGAAAAAACTGTGCAAGATAAATGTTTTTGTCGTATAAGATTTTTGGATGCCTCACTTCTGTCAGTCTACCCCAGGACAGCTGTGGCCATGAAGAACTAGCAAACCAAGTGTAGAGGAAAATGAATGATGTAGTGCTTTGAGTGGCCTATCAGGCTCGTGAAGTGAAATACAATCATTATTAGGAAGTATTACACCAGTTTTTATCAAGAAGCAAAAGTGATTTTTTTCCACATTAGCTTTGGAATGTGGTGCCGTGCTGCCAGTTGAAAGGAATTTAAGACATGAGATTAATATGGTGAGTTTCCATTATCGCAATTAATGATAAGGTTCAGCTCTTGAGAATTTTCCTCCATAGACATACATGCAGTACTCCCACAGCGCGATGTCTAGTGCCGGTCGGTTCACAAATGCATTCATGTATAACAATTTGTGATCAGGCATGCTTTGCTCATAATTCGCTTGAGTAAACCGTTTCAGGAGCCATACTTTATCAAGGAGTGGTAATGAGAAATTCCAGTTGCCGCTAATCCCACTAGGTAAACACAAACTGAAAGAGCAGACAGACAATTGTTCAAAAGTGCATCCCTTACGACATGTTAGTGGCATCTGAGGTAGCCTCCTGAGTACACAGAGTACACAGTCATTTTGTGTTGAGCCCCGCGGAAACATTATAATGACCATAATTACTGCAGTAGTATTGTGAGCCGGCTGTATTCAGTTGGTGTTTACCTCGTCTACGGGCGTAATGATAATGCAGCAGCCCAGAGAAAGAAGGCACACAGCCTGGTTATTACATTGCGCAGGCCAACCATCCACTCCAGGTACCCCAGATAGAGTCATATAAGCAGTGGTAGAAAGAGTACTGAAAATGTGTACAGTAAATGGCTAATAAGGTACTCAATTACAAGTTCAAATACTGCTGTCATATTTGTACTTAAGTGAAAGTAAGTAGTAGTCATTATATACTGCAATTCACATATTCACCAAGCCCTGGCCAATCAGAGCAGGCGATGAAGTATGAGTGAGTTTGTCGGTTTTGAAAGGAGCAGAGACAGCAGTGGATTGGGACAACTGAGACAATTGTACAGTACTCAGTACAACTACGATTTAAAACGTACCTACCGTATTTTCCGGAGTATAAGTCGCACCGGAGTATAAGTCGCACCAGCCAAAAAATGCATAATAATGAAGAAAAAAAAATCACATATAAATCGCGTCTGAGTATAAGTCGCACCCTCGGCCAAACAATGAAAAAAGTGCGACTTCTAGCCCAGAAAATATGGTAATTACAATTATATGCCAAAATTATACTGAATCTGAATACTGTACACTGAAGTGCAAGTCCAGGTTTAACTCAAAAAGTACAATTACTACAAGAATCTATTCAGTAACTGTAACCTGAGTATTTGTAATTAGTAACTTTCCACCTCTGCAATTTTTTTTAATTTTTTTTTCTAAACGGTGAAAGGAGGAAGCAGGTATTTGAGGCTGGCTTCTTAGTTCTCACAAACCCTTTGGCACATTACCAATATTCACACGCACATGCACAGCAACATATACTCTTCCTTCAGCATTCAAATTCTGTACGCTGTTAACATGCTAGTTGTTAACATGACAGGTAATCATCATATGTTTTCAAGTTGGAAATAATTTTAGGAAAAAGTCAAAATAATTCAGCCTAAATTACGCTGCGTACAAAAGGCCACTGCTGTCAGCTGGCAGTGAGGAGTGAAGTAGCTCAAACGAGGCTAAAAACATTGCAAGATTACACATCTTAGTAAAAGCTATTCGACCATTGCCAATGACCAGAACCAGTCCAGTGAAGATGAAATACCAAACTGAATGCTTAGGAAGGCAGCCAATGTTTCATAAAATACAACACCAATCCAAAGCCATCCCAAACATCTAAAACCCCACAATTATACATAATATCTAGTATAAAAGGGTCAAAAGGTTTATTTTTAATCTGCCATTTTCCAACCGCTATATCTTCGCAGCGCTGGAGGCAAAACAATTTTCCCTAATCACAAAAAGACTATTATTGATGCGGAGATTAGCTAAGAATATGAAAGAGCCTATTCAGTTTCACACAGCACATTTGACACCAATTGCCTGTCATTTTCCCAGCTGGTAAAATCATCATGGAGCTCAAAGAAGATGGGAGCGTCCGACTGTGAAGCGTCTTTTTTCGCGTTCGTTCAGTTGTTGTTAAAAAGAAGAGATGGCTCCGAGCGAGGGAAATCTATCAACAGCTGTCAGCGTATGGATAATAATAGATTTGACGCAATTATAAAAATGTAATTAGAAGGAGACGGTAGGACTAGAAAATCAAGGTCAGCGGCAGCCAAGGTGGAATGGTGTTACGAATACTTGGGAACTTGGTTTAAGGCAGGGCCGTGCACAGGGATTTTGAGGGGCAGGTCTCCATATGGGCCAAAATGTACTTACACATGGCACCTAAAATGAATCAAATATGATGATATGCTTATTTAGAGAGGACTTTTACTGCCTGGGATCCAGAACACACACTTCTCCAACACTTTACGAAGATGTGAGTCTCGTCACCGGTGAATCTCCCAGACTTCAGATGGGCGTGATTGACAGGTGGGTTAGGCAATCACGGACACTTGTGATCCATCTGTATCTAAACAAATACGGCTGTTTCCTAGGAAAAAGAAGGAAAATAAAATATCGCAGGAGACTGAAAAACACGGCGTATTTCTGTAGAATCAATGAGCGAAGCATTAAACTCTGTTAATCTGAGGTGAGAGAAATCAGATGTTGTTCTAAATGATGGGTGACCTACGAGCTCTTTCGTTTCACATGCATCACCGAAATATTGAGAGCGTGGGAGCCAGATTGATATCCCCATTTATAAAATATACAGGGTGATATCAGTCTGGACTTGCAAAGCACGACTTTTAGGTAGGTGTTTTGGAGTTTTGGAAGAACAGCTTGGCACAATTGGCCAACATGAGGGGGGTCTACGGGGTCCTCACCCAGGAAATCATTAATACAATAGATGTTTCCTGTATTCTGTATATTATTGTACTTCTATAAGATTAAAATGGTCGATTGTTTTCCAGATTATAACAACTACTTACGGCATTGTTAATTAGCTTGCATTTGAGAAACGCTAAATACTGTTTTCAAGACCCTCGTAGTGGTTCCCAGTATAGATCAATAAGTCTAAACATAAGCATATCTCTGTAGAGACAAGCAAACGGTGTGCCCTTCACCAGAAAAGTTATAAAAAAAAATAGTGATTACTCCGTGGCATTAATGTGGAAATGCTTTTGATGAAGAAACACTGTGTTAGCAACATGGACCTTTAAGCCCTCTCCCATTTGAAAACACTGGCTATGCTTTAGACTTAATTAGCAGCGCCTACCATTTGTGTGTGAGCCTCCAGAGAGAAGAGGGCTACAGAGACCCCCCCAGCCTCAATGTCAAAGGGACACGCGGTCTAAAGTGTCTGAGCTCCTCTTAGCAGCGCGCGGGGCTTTAAAGGGGAACATAGACTGTCATTAAAGGGCCCGGTGATGGGTCTGCTGCCACATCTAATTAGAATGTAAATGTAAGCGGCACTGGATCACAGGGCAGACATTGGCATTTAGATTATGCTCACCGCAGATTAGCCATGACACGTGTGCAGCCGGACACAGAGCCTTTAAGAGCCCACTGGCAACTGAATAAATACGTTCCATCATTGATACAGGTACAGGTACCGCGGTAATTAATTAAAGGTCCTATTTTACGCAAAATTGTGAGATGTTATAATGTTACCTCATCAAACACATACCCGGAGTTGTGTTTGTTTCATTCACACATGTTTGAGTAATCCTGTATTATTAGTCTGTCTACATCTCCAAAGCTCAAAATGCTCCGAAAATAGAGTAATATAGGTCCTTTAAAGAGAGGGGAGAAGGGTAGGAGATTAGACAAACAATTTATCGCTAATGTTGGGAACACAAGTAGTTGATACCATTAAAAAATCTGTCCAACATTATGACTGGGTAGCCCCTCCTACATTCTGCTTGAATGCAGAAAGATCTAGAAGAGAACAATTGTTAAGTGTACATTTATCTCAACGGCGGAAGACATTCAGAACAAAATATATTAATAACAGTTTAGGGCTTTACTTGTGAAATTCGCAGTGTTTCTCAGTCCTCTGTGTCATTTTGTTTCCTTTTCCTCGTAATCCGCCATGTTTGTTTTGACACGAACAGCCCGCGCGTCTCTGATTGGTTCATTCACCTGTCAATCACGCCCTCTAGAATCGAGGAGGATACGGTTCCAGATCCACTCGTTTTTGTAAAGTTTGGTTCTTTGTTGCCCAAGTACGTAACATATCAGATTGTTGTATTAGCGATGCATATTTTAGCATTGCTTCACTTGTTAATGCTTTTGTGCGTTTTAAAAATGCGCACTTGACTGATGAAAGTCTTTCAAAAAACAGAAATGGCATCAAATATTTTCCGCAAAACAGCCCGGCCTATATCGTTGACATCTTGGCAACGCATCACTTGAAAGCTGTGAATGTCAGATCTATAGCATATGAGCATTTATTCTGCAAACTGGTGAGCAAAACAGCAGCCAACACACTGGAACAGGACCGGAGCTGGTTTGTGTAAAGAGTGATGTTTTCTGCTACATCTGCTGCTGTAGTGAACATGCAGCTATTCCACAGCCCTGCTCCTGCTTGGCTCCATTAACCAGTCCAAGACACCTTTTTCAAACCAGCCCCAGGAGAAGCATTCAGATAACTCACACAAGCTGTCAGCACTACTAGACTGTTTCACTTCTCACTGGGGGCATACACATTCTGAGCAGAGCGGACCAAAGATACAGGTATATGAGAGGAGAGGGGAGATAGAGAGAGATGAGGGAGAGTAAAGGGAGGAGAGAGAGGGGAGAGAGGAGAGAAGGCGAAGGAAGAATCAGAGGGACAGGGGGGAGTAGAGGGGAAGAGGAGTAGAGAAAGAGGGAAGAGATAAGAGGGAGGGGAGATAGAGTTGAGGAAAGAGATAGAGGGGAAGAAAGAGAGAGGAAAGAGAGGACAGGAGAGAAAGATGACAGAGAATGGGAGACCCAACACGGCCCTGATGGAGCAGACAGCTAGACTCAGTGGGTTTAAGGACACAGGGTGAAGGCTGCTCCAGCGCAGATAGAACTACATGTTCTTTACATTCATAATACACAGGACAGGCAGAAAATCACAAAGCCACTGACATTCTGTTTACAGTTAAACGCAAAGGCCAGTGCTCAAAATGCTTTATGAGAGTTTTTTTTTTTTTTATTCATGTATTCGTATACTTGGTGGTGTGCTTGAAAGGCTAAAACCAGGGGAAAGCACATAAAACAAAAATGTCTTTAATAAGTGCTTTGAGTGCCTTAAAGGTGGAAAAGCACTATATAAAAATGTGACTACTTACCATTTGGCAGGTTTAATGTATATACTGTATACAGGAGTGGTCTAAGGGAGTGTGACATGGAGGGTAGCAGTTATAGCGGCTGATTTAGAGCCGAGTTCCATATTTGGAAATCCAAGTGCGTGTATCATAGCAACCAGCGGAGCCGAAACGTGCCCATGCTCACTTCCTACTTGAAACATGGCGGCCAGCAGGTTAGCTATGTTCATTTATATATACAGTCTATGGTTTAATGTCATACGGTAGAACATTTAAGGCAAAGTAATAAAGTGGCGGAAACTCCAGCAGAAACGTGCACAGAGCGTAAATTAAGTTAACAAAAACACAAAAAACTGATTTAGGCTGGGATAAGGTGTGGGAGAGTATTAGTATTATGTCCTCCAGGAATCCTGATCACCTACAAATACAAAATGGAAATGTCCGTCAGTGCAGGATTTCTGGAGACAGGTTACATGAAAGCTTTCTGTTATTTGATGTAACAAAGCCCTGTTCACACGATGATTTGAAATGATCTCTCCCAAGTCACACTTAAAGTGGCCTAGTGAAGGATTTTATTATCATGCCTCACAGCAGCAGAGAAAATGGTGGCCACACACTGGACACATTGTCTATTCAGGCTTGGACATTTATGTTTTTGGATACAGCCCAACTAGAATTTTCTATAGCCAGGGTACACAGGGCCAAGAGTGATACAACTGCATTATGGCAAGTTTCTCCTACAGCTTTGTAGTAGACCATTGGTTGGAGGCTTTGGACTGGAGTGGAGGTGTTCCTCTTTTTTTTCTTTCCGTGTATATTTTTATTAACATTGGAATATGTACATATATCTATATGTACGATCTACACATTTTCAAGCATTTCTGAACCTTTGGATGTACAGTGATTGTGATTATTATTGTAAAATCAATCTAAAAAGTTGATCACAAAAAACAAAAACACAAAAAAACATTGATGGAGGTGGTCCTTACCGCTAAATCAAACCAAAATTTTATGTAAATAACGTGTATGAGATATTGCATATGAGATTCAAAAAGGAGTTTGCTAATTGTACCACATCTCACACGCATCACGTCAGTCTCTCCTGTAGCTCTATGCTGTTTACCTGAGCCACAGCGAAGTGCTTATCCAACTGCTCGAGATAAACTATTGATTCTTTTTCCTTACAAAGCCATTACTGCCGTGTGCTGAATAATTTAGCCCACAAATATTAGCATTATTCACATACAGGCACTACAGCTCCACTTTCACAGGATTATAGATGCCATCTCGCTAAAGCTAGCATGACGCCCCAGTCCACATATGCTTGACGCCTTTCAAATATTTAAGCTCCTCAGCGGGGGAGCAGAACAAGCACTTCTTGAGTCTTTCGCGAACCTTCTGAAGTGGAGAATTCGGCTTTGTGAGAGTAAAACCCAAACACTGTTACACTATCTCTGTAGAGTGTATGGAAAAGCCCACAGGGAAATCCTATTTGGCAAGCGCGGAAAAGCTAGCTATTTATTTTCCTGACGGTTTCTAATAGCTAACATCATTTCAGGTTAATCTAGTGCTAAAGGAGTTTGCTGGGCGCTGTTGAATTGGTAGACGGGGATTGCGCAACCTAGTTTACAGCCTCAGTGCTACACTTTAGCTGCAAATATATTCCTACTATAGACACCAGGCATTCATAGAAAGTTTAAAGAGCTGTAACATTTTTTCATGTAATAAATATTTGTTTTGCCCCAGTACAGTACATATAGGCTGCTCTAAATGACACCGCTGGGTACTGTCTGCATCTAATTAGAAAGCGTTTTTATTGGCCTTCAAAGCAGAAAGTAAGGCTGATGCGCTGTTAGCATGCTAGCTCTTGTTAGCATTAATGTAATGGCAAAACTGCGCTCTGGTCTCTGATAGTTGAGAAAAGCACACATAAACTCGTAGCGGTGAAAAATTAGGATGTGAGGTATGTGTGAGGAAGGTGAGGAATAACTTTGGACCACCTCTAAGTCTAAAAGTAACAAATTTTCCAAGTTTTTAAGACAGTAAAATCAGGTACAGTGACTTTACCCATGATTTCTATCGCTGTGGCCAGTGAAGGCAGCACACACTCAGTTTTTGAACACAAAGCTGGAAATTTACCTAGTTTGCATAGAATTTCAAAAAGGACTAGGAGCAGTAGATAATACTATTAAAACACCATATACACAGATAGTAGCAAAAACGTTGACGTAGTGTTCCAGTTTAATACTAGCGCATAAATGTCTAACCAGACAGTATTTGTACTTTGTTTACTAATTTCTAGCAAACATTTTCCAGTTGCTATGTCCTCCCTGCTGATATTAGCGCGTAGCGGAGCGCATCCTTTGGGACTGGTTAAGTAGCTCGTTTAGCTCAAGGTTGCGGGCTCAAGGTTAGCCCTGAGAGAGGGAAAAGGAGTGCTAATGGAAGCACAGAGCAGGAAACGCCTCAGACAGCATCAGCCAACTGTGCTTTTCATCCAATCCAGCGAGCTTAGACTGAACAAGGAGAGAGCTGCAGCATATGGGCTTTTCATTAGGCTAACGCTAACACTATATCGACTATACACTATATGGGTAATGTCTCAGAACACAAACCCATCAAGAAAATAGTGCTGTGTAGTAGTAGGGCACTATGGAACTTTTCAAGTAGGGTCTATCATTAGCTCTTTTATGGAAATGTTTTTGTTTAGCTTGAACTGTTCAGCATTAAATTTGTCTATCTCCATGAAGACAAACAGGTGGCACAACCAAGCCACAAGTTACAGGTTAGGTCCACGGAGAGACGAGCCCACTCACAGATTTTGGAGTAATCAATTTATTTCGGAAGTTGCGCATTTTCAGCCTGGAGCGCTTCGGCTTTATCCGGGGCTACGTTGAGTGTCGCGAGCTCAGTAGTGGAGCAGTCGTGGTCTAAAAGTTCTTCCCAAACACTCGGACTTGTAGTAAGTAGTGAGTAGTTGTTCCACTAAAATAGTAACGGCCCCTTTCTTTAAACGCCTGCGTTCGCCTGGATTCGAAGGCTCAATCAGATCGTCTGGTGTAAAGTGCCGACTACAGACCCATGAATGAACTGTTAGTCTGAAATGGTCTTGTTTAATATTCACGACCCACTTCTTCTGCAACTCCACATCTTTTGGAAAAGTGTGAAAACCTAAAAAAGAATTACACTTGGCGGATGCTGTGCTTTTCGGGACACAGCAGTGGCGGGGAGCTGCGCTGTCACCTCTCTTTTGAAAATAAAACTGTTTTGTTTGACGCCGTGGTGGGAAAAAAAACGCCTCCTCAAATACACACACGCGCGCACACACACATTCACAAACTACAAACAAAACAAAGCAATAAACACAATTTTTAAGGATCACTCTCGAACGCAGTCTGGATGCTACTAAAAGCAGGAACTGGAAATGGCTGAGATTCCTTAGATTTTACTGGAAATACGTAACGCAGCTCCATGCATACAGCCCGTAGAAGAGGGTATGGTCCTAATAGACACCCAAGACGCCTTGCAACAACAACAACAACAACAACAACAACGGTGGGTTTTAGATTCATGTTGCTAGATCCATCGTGTTTTCATCGCCAAATTGCGTGGGCTGTATTTGGGCTGATTTGGGAAAAATATTCGATTGTGATTTTTCTGACAAGCACTGCGATTAGATTTGTGATCTATGTTTAATAAAAGCATTCTGTTCAAAGTTTTCTAAACACGTCCAGAAGAATTGACAAAAAGACTGAAATATGAGCTGACAAACTTCTACAGGAATCACATTTCAAAACATGTTTGTAGAAGTTTGGAGAATAAGATGGGAGATTTTGTTTGTGAAGAACATTATGATACTTAAAAAATTGTTTGTGATTTGCTAATTGCATCCATTCAAATTGCGTTTTCGATTCAACTGCGATTAATGTTGCTGCCCTAGCGTCACATCTCTATGGAACGACTGTGTTACATACTGTGATACAAGAAATGTCTGCCAATAGCCTGTATATTTTGCATTTTCAGAGAAGCATTACGTTAATAATTTTATTCAAAAAATGTAACACACATAACCATATATTCATTTATATTTTTGTTGCAACCATCAGTCAGCGCATCTATCTGTATCGTATCTGTGATGCTGCTGCAGCCCTAATGAAAAACATGCTGCAGCCACAGCTTTGATGAGCCGTGCATGTTGAATGTTGCTTGTATGTTTGTGTCAAAGCTAAACACATCCTTTGATTTAGTGTCTTGTATTTGTGTGTGGACTGTGTGGGTGCAGAGGCAGGTGCAGAGGCAGGTGCAGAGGCAGGTGCAGAGGGAGGAGCAGAGGCAGGAGCAGAGGCAGGAGCAGAGGCAGGAGCAGAGGAGCAGAGGCTGTGCAGAGACAGGAGCAGAGGCAGGAGCAGAGGCAGGAGCAGAGCCAGGAGCAGAGGCAAGCGTTTGTGGACAGCTCTTTGGAATGCCAGAGGCGCGCTGACATTGATCCAGCAGTCCTGGCTGCATCAGTCTCCCTGACAGAGCTAACTGGATTGTTCATAAAAATGGAAATTGAGCTGTTTTCTGTGCTGTTTCTGTGCTGTGCTCTGTGCCATGTTCTGTGCTGTGTGGGGCACACACTAGCCACATTCATTCAAACAAAGAGGGATATTCCCCAGTCGGAGCAGAGCAGTGTAACAGCAGCCAGTGCACTCATTATCACACAGGTACAAATGAGTTACATGTGCAGTTATATATATTACTTTTTAATATTCTGTAATATTATATTAGCAATATTATGAGTGAATCTGTAAGTGACAAAAACATCATGAAAATGAAAGAACATCACTGTGTTAAATACAATTCTACACATTATCAATACACATTATCAATCTGGGACGGCTTTCGCTGAAAGCAATCGGGGCCTATCGAGACATTCTCCATACTCCAAGCTGATTGGTCAAAGCGTCACAACAGCAGAACAAGCTGAAAAATCAAATTTTTATTAAATCCAACTGAGAGAAAAGCACAGACATCTTCCCTGTGCACAAAGCGCTTACCTTCTGCACATGTTTTACAAACTAGTCTGTATTTTCGGTAAAACAGGCTGAAGTATGTCTGTCAGTGTCGCCATATTTGTTTTGGTTTAGTTTGGGAGCTTCACCTTTGGCTCTCCCCAAAATGCTGCTCTGTGTTTGGTCCAGTCTCCATATTTTGAAGAAACAAGGATCATGAAAATGCTTAAAGAAGAGCACATTTCAAGAGAGCGAGGGCGGCTGTGGAGGTGGCTGCAGCTGATAATTGCAGCAAATAGAGCCCATTGTACAATTAGCTCTTTCATAATGGTCGTTTGTTAGCCTAGCAACGCTCAGTGTCACACGCTAATTAGCCACAGTCAGTGTAGGCATGTGACAGATGCTCTCCACTCAAGTAAACACAGGACAGCAGCAATCATCAGTATGGTGTAGACTTTCAAGGTGCTCTGCATGATTTTTTTGTCTTAAAAACATAAAAAAACAGAAGCAGTTCATTTTAAATGGTTTGCAGGTCCAACGTTCCTCACTTACCTTATGCATTCTGAGCGTCCTAATTATCACCATGATGAGTTTATAATTGCTTCTCACAACTTTCAGACACACTAAAGCTAACAACTGGCTGTTGACAGCTAGTTGTTGTGACACTAAAGCTAATAGCAACTGACACTAAAGATAACAACAACTAGTATGCTAAAGCGCACTTCCCGATTATCATACAACAAAATGCTTTATATTGAGATGCAGACTGCACACAGTGGACATATTTTGACCTCAAGAGCTGCTTAAATTTCACAACTTTCAGAAGCTTGAGCTGTTACGGTAAAACAAAAACTAGCATGCCAACATGCACTTCCTGGTTATCAGACAATAAAAGGCTTTATAATTAGATGGAGACAGCATGCAGCAGACATATATCAAGAGCTGCTTATAAAATATATACTGGGGTAAGACAAATTTTGCTCAGATACTAATTGAAACTATTGTAGCTAACCTAAATCATTGGGTTTTCAGATCTATAGACCAATTATTAGAGGAAATGGGAGAAGGCAAAAATTACTATTTTTAATGTGTAGGTTTGTGTTGTAATACAGAGACTTGAATGGCCCTGTCACTTAAAGAAATGATTCTCTTCAAAATTTGTCAAGTTTTCTTTTGATATATTTTTAACAAAGGATTTACCATGAAGAATGACATTATAGAAAATCTGATATTATAATATGTATACAATCGGTAACACACCAATTTGTAGTTTTATTCCAGTTATTTTATAAATTCTTTCCTTCAATCATTGTAACAATAATAAAAAAAATCCATATTTTCAGTCAATGGTTGCATGAGTTTGGTGGACTAATAAATACTGGTGATGGGACATTTGGCTCTTGTATGGGATCTGAATCTTTTGGATCCGTTCATATAAAAGAGCCATTCAAAAGACGGGCTCTTTTTATATTTATTTCTATGACAGAAGCCAATGTGAGAACTCAATTTAACAACACACTAATCCAAGAGAAATGGCTAAGGCTCAAATGTGTTTAAAATGGTTCAAACTGAGAGTGGGAGTGAGTTTACCCTTTGGAATTATGCAACATCTAAATAGAATGTGGCACTAAAATAAGAATAATTAAAAAACTAACTGTTATTATGGAGCCAAATATGTTTTCTGTGCCCAAAGCTCTCACTCGTGTCGCCTGCTCTGCTTCTGTGCTGATTCTTGTGATGATTCAGCATTAATCGGTGTAAAAATGCATAAAAACGAGAAAGAAAAAGATTCAGCTCTTTTCAAAAATGAGATCCGGTTCCATCCATTCACGTTAAGAAACCGTTCAAATGAGCCGACTCGTTCACTAACGTCACATCACTAATAAATGCGTTTTAAGGAGGTCCAGTTCCCATTTCCAACAGGCAAGACACTTAACCCACCTTCCAGCGTCTGTGCCACTGGTGAATATGCGTGACTGTGCTTCACATAAAGCAGTTTGATTTTATTTGGCTCAATATTTATCGTGTGTACAACTTCTTTGCGATAATGAGGAGATTTTTGTTATTTTTGTTGTAATGCAAAAAGATTTGAGCTGTAGAGGGTTGAAAAATGAACTTCTATGGCTAATTATTGCTTCATTCTGCTATTTATCTGTTGCAGCTCATGTCTTTTAATGATACTGTCTATTTTAAAATGTTTTACTAGGATTTTCTTGCATTTTTGTTTTTGTGTCAGTGGCATAAAATAGTTATCGCAGTATATCTCTGAACCAATATATCATGATTCAAAATTTGTTATTGTGACAGGCGTAGAGACAACCATTCTCATTCTCATGCAGAAGATACACGCACTAGTTATGGCTAATGCTAGCTATATTACCATTAGCCAAGTGATGCGTTTCCATTAACTGACATCAAAACAATTCTTAAAATGGGCTGTAACCAGTTTCTTAATGTAATAAAGCAACATTTGTCTTGTCCGAGCACAGAAAAGCAGCTCCAAGGCTAGAAATGAGACCACTGTATGCTGCCTACGTCTAATTAAAGCGTTTTATCGTCCGCGAACAAGGTACACTGTTTGCATGCTAGTTGTTGTTAGCATTACCATGGCGACGCAACTCTGCTCTGGCGTCTGAAAGTTGGGAAATGTGCTTATAAACTCATTTTGGTGAATAATTAGGATGCTTGGAATGCTTTAGTAAAGTGAGGAATCTGCAAAGCATTTACAATTAGAACAGAACCTTTTATGCTTTTGCGATTTTAAGGGTGAAAAAATCAGGTACAGCGACTTTAGTATGATGATTTTTGTTGCCACCTTGCCAGCACTGGAAATTTCTTTAAAAAAAACCCTTCTAATAACCACTGACCCGTGAGCAAAACTGTCTAGCAACAACAACCCCCTCCTCACTGTGGTAAAACACTGCTTAGGAAACCGAATGTGACTCATGGGGCCGGTGGAGTGACGTGGAGAGTGTCAAGTCTAAAAATAGCCTGATACTTAATCAATGTGCCTCTCTGTTTGTGCTCTTCAGCGGGAGGTAGCTCCAAACAGGGCATCGATCTGCGCAGAGGCCGGGCAAATGGAGCCGCGGACCACGCATACACAGGCTGATACCTCTACCGTAATAGTGCCAGTCAATGTAGAGTAACCTTCAGCGAGAGAATACAAGGCCAGAGGCGAGCAGTCGTTATGTCATTATATTTACTCTGCTCTGCTAATGGGATGTACGCTTTTGTCTGTGTGAGTTATGGAGCTGGTACACCGCTCAAGTCAATGATGCATCCTTGAAGTGTAAATACTCCCAGCAGATAACTCCGTGTACGCTCTTGATCTTGTTTTTGTCAGACCACTCTACGCTCCAGTCTACAGCAGCAACCAAATAAATGCGAACAGGGGCTAAGAGGCGTTCAGGAGCGTCCAGTAATTTAGCATTTGACATAAATGTTGTAGCTATAATTGCTAATAAAAACGGCTATCGTAAATATAACCACACTTTTGGAAAACACACATCTAATTTACGTTGAACAGTTGTTTTTCAGGCATAGTTAAGATCTGCGTTGGTCACTGGTTATGTGCTCTCTGCAGCTCCGGTAGTTTTTAACTTTCACTTTAACATGGCGGAACAAAACGATGAAGTAACACTAGCTAGACTGTAGACTGTATAAAGAAGTGGACTAAGAGAGTGTGGCTGCAGTCAAATGAAGCTCACTGAGGCTAGCAGTTAGCGGCGAATTTTGAGCCGAGTTCCATATTTGGAATTCCAACCGTGAGCATCATAGCAACCAAAGAGCCAATCTGGAGCGAGGCTGTTGAAGGTAACGCCCCTTCCCACCCGCACCGCTGGTTTGGCAGGGGGCGGCGCTTAGCAACGCTGTCAATCAAACCCGCTGCTAACGCTAACGGGAGTGACCTCGGGGAAAGAACGCAGCTGATTTGTCTCGTATTAATGTTCTTATCTTGAATTACAGACACAAAAGCGAAATAAAAACACCAGGATCATGTAGAGCAGGTTAATGCGAACATTTTAAGACCAAAATGACAACTCTGACAGACAAGCAGAGAGAGGGGCGACAGTTTTCTTATGTAAAGTGAATTGGAGCCAGAGTCGATGGAGCCAAAAGTGTGCCCATGCTCACGTCCTATTTGGAACGTGGCGGCTAGCAGATTAGCTATGTCCATTTATATACACAGTCTATGGAGTTGCAAGACTAATCCACGGATATATTCAAATAACTGGACAGGGTACTGCTAGCTTAGACCTGTCTCGAGTTGGATTAGTGGCCACTCATTGGTACTGCAGCGAAAAAATCCCTCCTGCCCAGAAAGCATTTTCCCCATAGAACGCAACGTAATCACAAACTGCTCCTGTTCGGCTGACGGGGCCTAAAGCTTTCAAAAAAAGGTTGGATTTTTTGCGCTTGCGAGTATTCGTGTCCCTGCGTGGGAGAAGAGCACTACTGTGGGCAGGAGAGCCACCAGACATAACCTAGCTGCTAAAGGCTAATCTAGAGGGCGTGAATGGACGTAATTAGCAAATCACAAAGGCTGCAGTTTTTGAAATACCATAATTTCCTCCACAAACAACAAAATCTCCTGTCTTATTCTGCATAAAAACTGCTTATCCTGTAGTTTAGATTTGTACAAAGATGTTTCTAGTCTTAGTTTGTCAGCTCATTTGTCAGTTTTTTGTCACTTCTTCTGGATGTGTTTAAAATGTGAACTTTGAACAGAATCTTATTATTATAACATAAATCCAAAATCTAATCACAATCGCAATGCTCATCAGAAAAATCACAATTCGATATTTTTCCCAAATCGTTCTTTCTTCTTTATCTTTATTTATACAGAGGAATCCATTGAGAGCACTTGGGCTCTGTTTTTCATGGGCGCCCTATTTAAAATACAATACAAGCAGAAAAACAAACAAAACAAACAAGTATGTAAGTCCATATAAAACATTAAAAACAGGAGCAGGTGTGAGTATAAAAATGTGTTACCAGATTTTAAATTGCGATTGTGTCATTAACACATCCAGTTTTGCTTTTCCTTGGAGTGTGCTCCATTTCTGTGAAGCAAAACAGCTAAAAGCCTCTTTCCCGTCTCAGTTTTGGTGCGGCTAGTTCTTAGCCTTATATGCAGCCATGTGATCTGGTATGAAATGTTCCGATATCAATGATCAACAAGCACGTGAGGTATTCTGGCAGTTTTTGAAGTCGTCCCTTATAGATACATTTATACGGTGCTGTTCTCTTCTAACAGACAGTGATGGCCAACCCACTTTTCCATAGAGAATACAGTGACGGGTTTCAAATCCATCACCTGTAATGAGAAGAGCCGAATTCAGCCCTATGTTGTGTTGTTATATGCAGCGGATATCCGAGTTCTCCAGATGTGTTTACAGGATCTGGGAGATTTGAATCACGACACCTCAACTGAAGTTCCTGCGTTTACATGCATTGTGAGATAACATCTGTATGGAGACAAGCAGATGGTGGACCACCTATTGTCACAGTTATAGTGAATCTTTATCATACAAACTTAATAAAAATGCGTTTTGAATTGAAATATTGAGTATTTCTTTATAACTGACTGATAAATTGAGTATTTATTTGTGCACTGGGTTTCAAATGACATCACAGCATTCTATAGGCCGATATTAATTAACACAGATGGGGGCAGCTAAAATGAACATTGTTAAAATGCAAAATTATGTTCTTGGGTTTAGTCAATAACTGAAAATACCACGTTCAACATTTGTGAATTTACCTTTTGGATATTTCACGGCAAAGTAGTATGTAATCAATAGGGGACGTTTGGCTCTTGCCTCCATCTGGGAGAACGACATGGTCACATTCTTGAATCTGAAAACCACCAGTAAATGTGCTGAATGGAAGGACTGTGAGAATAGCCCATTTAATGACCCATTAACACAAACAGAGGCTTGGTCAGCGGCTTTGACGTGGGCTGCCTCTCCCATCTGCTGTTATCAGAGCTGTTATTTTGGCTGCTGTAGTAAAAGCAAATGTTAATTGCTTGTGTCACTCAGATATTGATTCCCTCCTCACACATCCCGGCTTTTATATTTGCCTTTTGAAAGGTTAATTACAAGTGCCTGCGCATTCCCTCTGTAGCGGCGTACATGAAGCGTGAGATACAGTCGCTACGTTTACAGGCGCGCCAGGAAAACCAGATAGCTGGTTTAGTCCAATTTAAAGCGATTTTTCAAAATGCATGTAAACCTGAGAACTACGATTGAGGTGATGACAAACTACAGCCTCTCCACTGAGCAATCACCAAGAACATCTTGTTTTGTTTTGGTCTGCTATGTTAAAGTGAAAATGAAACTTACCTAAGCTTCAACAGCCCCTAGCAAGTCGGAAAATAAAATGTGCAATGTAAGTGAGATGTCACTTATCTATTTCTGCCAAAAGTGTGATTTTATGCCATAGGCTGTATATATAAA
>KN487087.1:65801-98800 GCA_000787095.1 Periophthalmodon schlosseri
CATTTGACTGGAGCCGAACGCTATGGGTGACGTCACACTCACTTAGCCCACTTCCTTATACAGTTTATGTTTTATGTCTGATTGCTGCTATAATTGCTACAAAAAACAGCTAAGTGTTAGTGCTAATGCTAAATTACTAGATGCCCCTGAACGCCTCGCAGTCCTCTTTCGCATCTATTTGGTTCTTTGCCCCCAAACTTGTCAGACCCCTCTTGTCCCAGTCTACAGCAGGTCAAAGACGATTTGAACACAGACTTGCTCTGGATTGGCTCTTTAGTTGCTATGATACTCGTGCTTGGATTTCCAAATATGGAACTCGGCTCCAAATTGAACCGTATAACTGCTGTAGCCTCGATGAGCTTCATTTGACTGGAGCCGAACGCTATGGGTGACGTCACACTCACTTAGCCCACTTCCTTATACAGTTTATGTTTTATGTCTGATTGCTGCTATAATTGCTACAAAAAACAGCTAAGTGTTAGTGCTAATGCTAAATTACTAGATGCCCCAGAACGCCTCGCAGTCCTCTTTCGCATCTATTTGGTTCTTTGCCCCCAAACTTGTCAGACCCCTCTTGTCCCAGTCTACAGCAGGTCAAAGACGATTTGAATTTGATTGTTTAGCACACTCAGATTTCCCTGTGCATGTTAATGTACAGAGTGCTAAATCGCGTGTAGTAAACAATATAGCGTGATGAGAGGGAGGGCTGTGCAGAGACCCCCGCATCTGCATGGAAACTAGGTCAACACCGGCGCACTCCTGAAGAGCCTAACAAGCTGCAGCGAGGAAGGAGGTACGCGGCTAATTAGCGAGCATGTGTGAGGAAGAGAGCCAGCGCTAGGAGGTAGGAGCTAGGAAAGGAGGCAAGTGTGTGTGGGCGTGAAGCTGGACAAGCACCATCCAACATTAAGCCTGCGTGATGTGTGCTATGGCTACCAGCTGGGCTCATTGTTCCTGGGTATTTTTATGTCGCGGTGTCAGTACTACCAAGAGCTTTGTGTGCTATGGCTCTAATGGCTCTCCATAGGAATAGCTGGAACTGTGCGGTCACCGTATGCAACAACGGGTTTTTATTTCACAAGTTCATTTGAGTGTACAGTACGTTTTAAATACAACATGGGCTGCTTGTGGTTTTATAGCACTGCAAATGCCAGTAAATGCTGCCAGTAACATCGACTGAACCATTTAACTTTAACTGAAATACACAAGGCCACAATATGTTCAATGTGGTATGGGGTATGGGCTTAAACATTTGGGTCTGCTGTGAGGTTTACAATGAATGAGTTGAGGACAAGACATTTTTTGAGTCGAATACTTACAGTTTTTCATGGTAAATGGTCACATTTTTATATAGCGCTTTTCCACCAAGGCACTCAAAACGCTTTACATCGAGGAATCACTCACCCATTCACACACGCATTCATACACGCAGACACTGGGGGCGAGGCGGGTTGAGCGTCTTACCCAAGGATACGACGACGGCATTCGTCTCTGGGAGCTGGAATCGCACCGCCAACCTGTGGGTCACTGGATCTGACTACGATGGGAACCGCCGACCTTTGGATCAGTGGACGAACGCTCTACCGACTGTCTACTGAGCTACTGTCACCCCATCCTGACATTTCAACATCTTCCCAGGGTGCGACTGAGAGATCCTCGTGACATCCCCTCTCATGTGTTCTCTCTTCTCATTATAAACATGAATTATTAATTCAACTTAAAGGCTGCTAACTCATTCTGTTTTAACTGAAAGAAACTGTAAATTCTTAATATTGTTTGATCATATAAAAAAATGTATAATTCTTTCAATATTTAGTTTATACTACACACTTATTAAAGAAAACAAATAGAGTATGAATTGTATATCCGGTTAAAAGCAACTAACCAAGCCATTTATTTCGCCCTTATTCTTACTTAAATAAGCGTCGGGTTACAAAAAATACTTGCATTTTGCCCGAACAGGGTCTAGCGTGAACAAAGCCAGAACTAATCTTCATTTTTGACCTGGCAATTTCCCAGATAAATTACTAGGAAAATACAGGGAAGGTTTATGTGTAAATACAGCCAGAAAATTGCGAACAAAAACTGTCGAAATAAAAATAAATGAAGACACAATTCCGAGCTCTATGGGCTAGTTATTTTCATTTTTACAGTTTTAAACAGGCAAAGGCATTCCACGCAGCTAATAATCCTATCTGTAACACTGATCAACAGCAGAATACATTATGAATACACATCAGATCTTATTTAATTCAACAGCCTCCTAATTAGCATCCTATTAGCCTGATGTTACCTTGCTGCTAAGTGCTGGTATCGCTAACAAAGCCGGTCCAGTTTCCAAACAGTGCTGTGGTGTGGTCCCTCAGAACATGTGAGCGGAGCTGTTTAGGGATGCACCGATACAGATACTGGTATCGAATATCAGCGTGGAGCCATGAAGATTTGCCGGATCAGGTATCGGCTCCAAAATGTCGGCGGATATCCTGATTGGGCCTATACATTTTTGTAATAAGACTATTTGCTCGTCGTGGTTGGTCCAGAAAGCCTGTTTGAACTTTTATTTATACAAAGTTGTTCTGTAGTTACTTGAGAGATATACGAGGTGCTCTGAGGAGTGCGGAGGAGGCTGGAGATTGGGACGAAGAGCAGTGGTTTGTCGGCTCTGTCTCTCCTTTGTGTGAAGTCTAAGCAGGGTCATTGTAGCTGTCACTCTGCTCCAAGTGCTGACACTCTTTACTATGGGAAGACGCAACTGGACAAGTATAAGATGTAGGGCTGTAGTGTCTAGTTTTATTATAGATCCATGGGCTGGACAAGGCGACCGCCGAGTCACTGCTGCTTCAAATATCTGGCATTTCTTGTGTTTACACGTCACAGCTCAGAGCGTTGACCCTGACCTGATGGCGAACTAGAACTGAACTGGGGTCAGGTAACTGCAGCCGTACATATAAGCTTCGTTTCAGGTTATTGGCAGTTGTACGTACTGGGAAATTGTTTTGTTGCACTTCCCTATTGACTTATAATGTGATTTAAAACAAACACTAACTATACCTGTACAAGACAATGGCCTATTACAGATGATCAGTACAATGCATTTTAGACATTTAGCTACTGAGCAATGGAGAGATTGTAATATTATCATTTTAACAATTCATGACTGCAAGTTTCATCATCTCCATACAGCTAGATTTTGTTCGTTAATTAGGAATAAGCTGGTTTGAGGGAAAAACTAAAAGACTAAATATTTGACCTGCCGACAGTTGTTTCTCAAAGGTTTTTAGAAAGAATTCCACGGGTAATTGAAAATACCAACTGCATAACATTTCATTTTCTTCCAATAACAGTGATGAAACAAAAGGGATTACTCTCAAACAGAAAACACTCTGTTCCGCCTTGTGAAGTCATGTGGCAATACAGGAAGTGCTCCACTACGTTTTTAAACTCCACACACCTTCACTAGAATCGTTTGGATAATTTCAGCCCTGGAATTGCAAATCTCTAATGAACAAAAGGAAAAAGGCAGCTGTTAACTTGAAAACTACCGCTTCATGACATCACAAGGTGGAAGCTGTTAACTGAAAACTACCATTTCATGACATCACGAGGTGGAACAGAGCATTTTGAGCTTTGGAGATGTAGACAGACTAATAATAAAGGATTACTCAAATATGGGTGAATGAAACAAAACACAACTCCATGTTTTTGAGGAAGTAACAGCATTATAACATAATAGCTCACAAGAGTCAAGTTTGCATAATATAGGACCTCTAAGTGACAAAAGTGTGAATACTGCAGGATTAGACTAATTAGCATAAGGCTGTATCTCATTTCCAGAGCGAGGAGAGATCTGTTCCTGCATAAATGTGCTGCATAAGACACATAAGAGGTTCTTGTACACTCTCTCTTTATCTGCTGCTCAGAGACTGACCCACTGGGAGCATCTTCTGTGAAAAGCCTTTTCAAGTGCCCAGCCATTCAGCCCTCCTCAATGCCAGAACCCAGCTCACTCGCGCAAGATGGAACTTAAAAGGCTGCGCACAATTACAATATTATAATATCAATTACCCTCTGAGCGAGTGAAGAATGGGCAGATGATTGACAGCTGGTTAACCCTGTAATCCTGCTTAGTGAGGCAGGCCTGAGGGTCAGACTGAGCCCCGTCTGAGCTGTTTATGGCTGCTTAAACAGAAACAACAACCGCATCCTGCAACACAATCCAATTCTGCTACAAGGTCTATTCGGTCATTTTTTATCATAATTTTTGTCAAGTATTTTTACAAACAAAAAATACAAGCTAAATAATGAACTATGATGGGCATATCAATACCAAAATATCAAAATTTCAACACTGACACGGTATGAAAGTATCAGTTCTTATCAAAAAATCCAGCATTTCTATAAAAAAATGTTTTCTAAAACACATTTTAATCATAAACAGTTTATTCTTCCAAGGTTTGTCAACATCAACGATATTTTGTTCATACAAGCACTTCCCCTACAAGTTACAGTAGAACTTAAAGGGTCTGTACCTGATTTTTAACCATTAGCGAGGAGCATGTTTTAGTTTGAACTTTTAGCCCCGCCCACTTAGTCCTTTGTGCCGCTGTGATATTATTGCACCGTGACACAGAAACAGCTGTCTGGGATAGTCTCATGTAGCTGTTTCCACACAGTTCCCACCAAGCTCTACCCTCTTAGTGTTGTCTTCTCACTCTTGAAAATACACCATCACAGATAATCAGCAGTCTGGGATAGCGTCAGGAAGTTATTTCCCACAATTCTTTGAGAACAATGTGCTTGATTGGATGAGAATGAGTCACGTAGCTTCTTCATCATTACTCAAAAAACCTTTGTAAGCTTTGTCCTCCTGTCTCATTTATTTTCTCTATTATTTACATTTACAATCATAGAGTGTACATATAAATGGACGTAGCTAACCTGCTAGCCGCCAGATTCCAAATAGGAAGTGAGCATGGGCGCACTTCCGGTTACATCAACTCCAATTCAATTTGTCACTCTTTCTCTGCAACTGCTGCTGCTAGTCCATACAGCCTAGGTTTACAATACACCGCATAATATAAAGGCCGTGTATCTCAACCAGAAAAAAACAAAATGAGGTACAGACTGTTTAAGTCCTAAAATTTGACCTGTTTTTCATGTTGTCACGTAAGCGCTGCTATTAGAAACATGATAATAGATACAGTTGAATGAATGAGCTTACTCCAGTTATGAGTCTTGTGATGGTGTACACACGTTTTATATGCAACCTAGCAACCACCCACTGGTATTACGGCTCAGATCTCCAGAGATAGCATCAGAGTCGCCACTCTCAAACAGAATCTTCAATCTCTGTGCAACCAACAGACAACAACACCTACAAGCAGGTGTTACGAGGAAAACTAGGGAACCGTTAACAAAGACATGAGCTGGTCTAAAAACACACTACCCGCAGCCCACAGCCCACAGCCCAGAGCCCGGGTCATATCCTCTGCTCCAGACCTAATCATTCCTGGAATTCCACATAATCCCAGAGGTGTGCTGAGGCCATCCTCTTTGCTCCATATTTGAGCTAAGCCTGGTAGACAAACACACGATTACAGTTCAGAGGGAGATGCGGCTGGGCGGATCACAATCACATCTATGTCAAGACCTTTTCTGAGGAGAGGGGAAATATGTGCTGCCATACTATACACCTCGCACCCATGTGGTCCATCGTGTCACTTTGTATAACCGATCACATGTGATATTCTTCAAGTCCAATATATCCACGAACTATCCCACACAGTCACACAGTTGTCATTTGTTTGGGGCTTTGTTTGTTTGTTTGTTTGTTTGGGGCCAATTTGGTGAATTTGTGATTAATACGGCTACAGTTTTTTACCCTTTTTACCCTGCTACCTTCACTACGTGAGTTATCTGAGGTCAGTGTCAGTGGCATAATGGCACTGAATACTTTCGTTTATCGTCTATATTTTCTTCACCAATATATTGTATTTCAGAATTTGTTACCGTGACAGGTCTAGGTACAGGCCCTAAGTGTGAGCTGTGTCCACAGACACATGTGAAACCTGAGGCTAAAGTCCTCAGTGTGTTACTGTCCGGCTACTGTGGCTGCAGCACAGAGCCCCTTCAGCTGCTCAGTAATCCATTTACTAACCAGCCTGTTGGCGCGAATGTCATTTCAATCAGAGAGGAGAGAGGGGGAGAGAAAGAGACAGGGAGAGAAGGAGAGAAAGGAGAGAGAGAGGAGGAGAGAGGGAGATCAGAGGGAACCAGACCTAAAACAGGCTGAATTTCATTGCAACACTATTGCATAAATGACAAACTTTTTTTTTTAGAATAATTCATTTTTGACCTCTCTCAGCAAATGTTTATTTTCATATTTCAGAAAGTATCATTTAGCAAAACTACTCAGATGATGCTAAAGTGAACTGCGATTTCATCATCTCTGTGTGCATGAAAATGCGCGTTTGCAGTCCGTCTTCTCAAAACAAATGCAAATTGACTAAAAATGAACTCAACATGACCTGGAGTCGTACGAAATCTGTACTTATTGAGTCAACAGGGCATGAGGAATAAACAAACAAACTGAAACTACAGCCCTGTCACGATAATTACTATATCGACTTAACGTTCAATACGTGACAGATGGAACAATCATTTTAGGGGGTCAATATTTATCATGGGTATGTTTACTTTGTACGAGTGGGAATTTTTGATTTATTTTTAGGTCCTACGATTAGATTTAAGCTGTCGAGGTTTGAATTATGACGTTCTATGACTCATTATAGATACAAACTAACTACTTAACTGTTGCATTCTGTTATTTCTTTACTGCAGTTCATATATATATATTTTTTTAACAATTTTGTAATGACTCATTTAGATACAAACTAACTACTTAACTGTTGCATTCTGTTATTTCTTTACTGCAGTTCATATATATATATTTTTTTAACAATTTTGTACATTTAAAATACTTTTTCGGGGATAATTCTGCTCGTTTATCGTCTACATTTACTTCAACAATATATCGCACATCAAAATTTGTTATCGTGTCAGGCCTACGAAACTATAATAAAATGAATTATTAAAAATCTGATGAGTTAAATCTCAGCGTCCACTGTATTTAAACGGTTACACGTATTGTCAAGGTAGCGCTCAGAAGGGGGAGTGACTTAGCCCGGAGAGCAAAAGGAGTTGGGATTTGACACAATCTGACAGATGATTTGGATAAAAACACATCGTCATCATGTCATTTTAAAATCTCACTAAGATCTCGTCTTCTCATTACATTAATTCCATTGTTTTCCACATTACAGCACATTTGGCGCAGAATGAAACACAACTAAACTGACGAGGCGGTGGCAGCTTTTCATTTACCGGTATAAACGTGTGAAATATAACCACACCAAGGCCTGTTTCTGCTGACACCCTATTCCACGCAGTACACATTATATTCATTCTAACGCAGCCTTTAAATCAGGGCATCTGCTGGAATGGCGTTGGGGCTTACCTCGCTGTCATTAGCCCCAGTGCGGTGCGGCCCTCTGCACACTGATGTAGCACTGGGCTCTGGTGAAGGCACATTACCATATCACCATCTCTCAGGCTGCTGCTCCTCCGCACCCGGGAAGCGGTGCTCGCTCGCCGGCCCGCCTCATTAGCATCGCAAATAGCACGGCGAGCATGAACGGGGATGGCAGCCGACCAACAACTGGGACAGAGTTAACTCATTATGTAAGGAAAACATCAGCGCTAATGTCGGAATCTGCGCTGACAATCGCTGGTGCTACAGACTGGTGTTTTCCAATAGACAGCCTTTTTACAGCCTAAATAGGGCTAAGTGAAAAAAACAGACTAAAGAGACAATGCATAATATCTAGGGTTGTCAAACGTGTCAAAAATCAGATACTATTTGACACTAAAACTAGTACTGAAACCAGATACTCATTTGAGCAAATATCAATACTAAAGAAGTCACATTCACAGGACAGAAATGAACCGTTCCTAATTAGCTGAGCTGTATCAGAACAAGTATAAGACACACAATACTAGTATTGTGTGTCTTATACTTGTGTGGAACCTACTGGAACCTACTGGACGACTGAGGGATTACACAGATATAAGACCACATGGTAATAGAAAAGAAAGTACTACAATTTAATGCGGAAAATCACATTATATTGTCTAAAGAAAAAGTCAGTATTCGGTCTATTCCTTAGTATCAAAATCGAGTTTGAAATCTGGACTATACAGACTCTAAAACACAAAAAAAGGCATTTGTGATATCGGAATCGGTATTGAGTATCGAGTTTGAAATTTTAGTATCGTGACATTAGCACAAAGAAGGGGGGGTTTGTGAGTAGATAAAGAACATTAGCACATGTGTACATTATATACATTTTGATTAAATCTAAATGTAATAAATGGATACTAGAGATACAGAAATTGCATTCCTGTGTTGTGCCAGCTCCACACTGCCAGCTCAGCTTGTGTTATTTTGGCCTACGTCATCAGAGGTATAATACTCCCTATAATAAGCACAGCCAGAACTTCTCCTGTGGGTTACTTCAAATTATTCTCCAACAACTAGAATATAAACAACTGGTGAACAAACAATGCAATAAATGTGATTAAATACGACAAAAATGTAAAAGTGCAAAATAAAGGGTTAAATTAAATTTAAATTCCAATATGGCTGCATTCATGTGCCAATAATGTTTCTTTTTTGGGGACGAAACTATAGTTTATGTAAATATTCACAGTTTAGATTTTTCTATATCTTTCATAGAGACAGTGTGGCTGCAGTGATTGGCTTGGATGCAGAATACACACTTCTCCAGTACTTTACGATGATGTGAGTCTTCAGATGGGTGTGATTGACAGGTGGATTATTCTGCAGAATCAATGGGCGAAGCATTAAACTCTGTTAATCTGAGGTGAGAGAAATGTCATTTTGCTTGTAAATGATAGGTGACCAATGAGCTGACCAAAGAAAAACACAAAAAAACCCCACAAAAAACACATTATGGACTGGGACGGAGCAAACATTACTGGGACAGAAGACAACAAACATCGTCACTGGATTAAGGAGGCAGTTGAAATATGGAAATATGCCCACGGGATTTTAACTGGGACGAGGGGGCTTTTTCACTCTCACACACCTGGGATACTGTCCTGAAGAAGTCGGACTGCAGATGGCGCTGTCGTCCTGCCTCCGCCGGTAGGAAGACAGCACCAAAACCTGTTTAAATCAGCTGCCTTGGTCTAGAAAAAGAATCTATTAAAATAAATTAAAGGAAGACCAGATGAACCCCACTGGACTAATGAGCTCCTTCATTTAACGTGCGTCACTGAAATAAACAGATCTGATTGGATGGCTGTGTTCGAGTCCGGTTTAAGGTGTGACGAGGGGAGTGTGGACCAGACTGATATCCCTCTGTATAACAAAATATACAGATATATCATTCTGGATTTGCCTGTCAGCTGTAGTGGCTATGTAGTAAAATGGTTTAAAAATGTATGCGAAAATATAGGTTATCCAGTGCAAAATAATTATCTCAAATTGCTATGTCGTTATTTTAAACAGCGATGTAGTATGATTCCAATCCATACTGTGAAGTCAAGGCAGTAACATCTTAATCTCCAATCAGAGCACTGCAGTATTTGATGTGGATTTGATGAAGTCTAAAATACCACCACCTTTCTGAGTGTGTTGATAATCCGGCTCCCCCTGTGCACTTATGTCATTACAGCGAGTAGAAGGTCTTAAGCCTGGTGCTGTACTGCATTTACCATTCACGAAAAAATCTCTGAAGGATTTTCTTCATTAAGAGCTTTTGAATATGGAGCTATTACTTTAGGATTTGAAAATGTGTTGATTATTTCATTAAGAGTGGTTTAAAACCTTAATTTACACAAAATGTGTCATTATATATAACTTTGTTAACCAAATATACTCAAGTAGGAACCAATATGAATTCTTTTTCAAAGCTATAGCCTAGTGAATGATAAAAGTACATGGTAAAGTAGAATTATGCAAATCTCACACACAGCTCATTGGTGGTAGACAGAGGAGACCCATGGCACAGATTGGCAGCCTCGCTTCCATCAGTCTGCCCCAGAGTGTGGAGTGAATGAATAATGTCTACAGTGTAGTGCTTTGAGAGGCTTCGAAAGGCGTGTAAAGTGCAGTACAAATGGAAGGAATTATGCACATTATAGACATGCAGGTGCCACCTGCTCAATGAAGATAGATAAATCTAAAAAGTGCATTTTCAAATAGACATTTCTTCAAGTGATAAAATGAGTCAAATGAAGCTGACTACATGATAAGTTCATCTCCTGAGTTGCGGTTTATAGGCCCATAATAAGTCACCTGCACACTATTGATTCCTTGAGTCACCTCCCGCCGTCATGTCACTGAGTCTGTCCTGTGCCCGTGCTGTTCACTGCATTAAAGATTGATTGAGAAGTCATTAAATGGCTGGATCACATGACTATGTCCAACTTTAAACTCTGAGCTAATAATAAAGATATTTCCTGTCACTACACTTCAGCAAACTCCTCCACCAGTTCAAATTGCACCTAAATCGTAAACTTCCAAATTACACTGCAGACCTTTTGCAATTATTATATAGACTTGTGATTCAGTGTATATAAATAACAAACTTGGCTTCTGGAAATATTATTTGTAGGAATATTTTTTTCATTATAATCAACAACCTCCCATTAGTAGTAGTAAAAGGCTTAAATAAAGTAACGTTACATTGCTGTGGGTTGTGAGAAAGTGTTTCATCGACTGGGCACACAGTGAGGCTAACATAGAATGGATGTTTTTCTTTTTCTTTTTTTGACAAGCATTGCAATTGCTATTAGATTTGCAATGCATGTTTTGGTAGCAGGATTCTTTACACAGTGCACTTTGATGGAGGAGAGACCGCCACCTGCTCATCTCCATCGGGTCCATATAGACAAGAAGGTGATGCAGGCCAAGTTACAGGTCGGATCTGCCCTGCTTACAAGGCTTTTTATTTGCAATAAAAACACCGAAGCAAGATAGATACATACATGCCGTACTGTTGTCAGTCAAATTCAACCAGAAAAGTTATATAGTGGACTTAAATACAGTCTTTGCAATTTGTGCGACCATTCTAATAACGTTTTTGTTGTTTTTTTTCCAATTGCGATAAATCTTGCAGCCCCGAACAGACAGACAAAAAACATTTTAGAAGTGCGATCTACTTGTGAACTTGTAGCAGCTGCTCTGGCCCTCCACAGAGATGCAGTAATGATGGAGGGTGTGAGCAAGACTCCCATCTTGTTCTCATCATACCCTCTTCTGAAAGCTTCCCTCTGCTCTGCAATGTCCTCTGCTCCCTCTGCCCTCCCCGCTCTCACTATTCATTTTTAATCACCACTTAAATGTCTGCCCTGGCTGCGGCTGTGCACGGGGCCAGCCAGTCAAGGGCCCTTGCCTCTGGTTACAAAGCAGGAAATAAATTTGAGCAGATCAAGCTGAGCATAGACCCAGCATGAGGGAGTTGTACAGAGAGGACAGATCAAGTCGCTGCTTCCATTAGGCCTCAATTAGAGTGTGCATCCCTCATTCTCCACTCTCACTGCAGCTGCCGGAGGAGAGCCAGATCAAATTAAGATAAAGAATTGGATTATTCAAGGGTTTTCCAGGAAGCTAAACGAGAAGTGTAGTTTATGCATGAGCTTAATGTGACCGAGGAACAGAACTGGTTTAGAAGCAGTAAAAATAATATGAAATGACAAATGAGCGTTACCGTAAATACATCTAGACATTTTGGCATCTAAAGGGTTGCATTCGCGTGACATCACAACATCCTAAAATCCCTATTGATACTTTACAGCTGATGCCATCAACATTCCCTGGGGGTGTGACGCTAACTGGAAGCTCTACTCTGTTTGAGGCTCTGTTAGACTTTAATCTGACCTTTATCTTAACTGACTTAGTTGGAACTACAACAGGTGAGATGATTTGTGCTGTTAAACAAGTCTGTCACACATAGAATTACAGTCACAAGCTCGCTAGCATTAGCCAACAGTTTTTCAGTTAGTCACTCTCACCTTTTTATTGAAAATCAAACACCTAAACAGGACCATGAACGCTCGTATTGATCACAGGCTCCTGAAAATGTGTTGTTTAAATCCATTCTGCATTTTTTCTTGAGTTTTCAGACAATCTTATAACTTTTTTGACAGTGTTTGCTAATCTGTGCATTGCATCTCCATGCTGCTGAACATTCCACCATGGAATTGCATGCAAGACAGCCCCAGCATGATGTCACAGCAAAGTATCAATAGTTTAAACTGAGCTAGAGGACAGGTCAGAATTCTATGGTGGAATTTCTTGTTCAACTCTCAGATCTGATGACCTGGTTTATGGTTAATATCTCTGTAATTACTGGGCCTAATCCACAAAAACTGGCACAAAAGTCAATGTCTTTTCTCTTAGCGAAACAACAAAAATTAACTTGAACTTTTTTTCACAGTAGCATTATTAGGTGGTGTCATTATTTTGTTGTCAGTTGAAAAGACTTTAAGATTAATATGACAACTTTGTCCGAAACCCTAAACAACCTAAACAACCTAAATAATCATAAGGTTCAGCATTTGTGGAAAACCCTAAACAAATAATCATAAGGTTCAGCATTTGTGGATCATAAGTCTGGAGTATTCTTTCAAAAACACTGAACCTCCCATAGAGTTATATAGGCCCCTGCCCTCCATCAGAAATGATGACATCATCAAATACTAGAACATGAACCCAGCCTGTACAAATGCATAAATAACAAAGTACCGGTATCAAATGTAACATTGTACATGGAGTGTGTAGTGGTCAGTGTCACATAGCACACCTGGAGCTGTTCATCATACCGGCACATACACGCCAAGCACACACACAAGCACGCACACGCCAACCAGAAGGCCCTGTCAGCACATTCAGACAGCGCTCTCATGGACAGCTTTAGATGAAATATGTGTTCTCATATCACACTGCTAACAACCCAACTGTGTGTACGGTTTATTCTCTGCTTTTATTGCATGGAGTATCAATATCCCCTTTTCCACTCGGCCCCACTTGGCCTGGTTCTGTTTCTATTACTGGCCCTGTCCCAATCCCCACACTACGCACTACACACTTCAATGAAGTGTGCATTTTCTGAAAGGGCATGAGTGCGTGAGTGCACAAGGGTGCACGGGTGGTAAACATTAGAATTGGGACAGTCTACACTTGTGCTGTGAAAGTGATAATGAAAATCTTACAGTGTAAAACAGTTGTCATTGATGTTGATTAACTGCAGTTCAATTAATCAGAAATCCATAGCCTAGCCCTGTTTTGATCATTTACGAAATAGACCACAAACAAACAAACTGTTTTAACGTTTTTACAGGGTTGTTACCTGGATAATCTGCATATTTATTAAAAAATGAATTAAAATAAATAATATTTTGTTTTGAAATGTTAATTGCTATGGTAATGGATTTAACTTTTCATCATTCTGAAACCCATGGATTGACACAGGGTCACTCTGTAGAATATAGTAGCATATCCATGGAAACTGATTACACTCTGTGGTAATTATAGATTCCACCAGCACTTTGACCAATCACTCACCAGTATTATGTTTAGTATCTGCTTGACTGGTAAGAACCCTGGCCAAGCTGATACTATAAAGTACTTGTACCGCTAAAAAAAGCAAATAAAAAAGCTGAGATTACCATCATTTTTGCGTTTTACTTTGCTCTTTGATTCTGTGTGAATTTTTATGGAGTTGCTGATAGGGTGCTGAAACCTGTGTAATGAAGATGGAATAGTTTAGGGGATAATACACATCCTTGTTGGACACCTCTCTGTATGGGGAAGCAAGCCGTACATTTCTATTCTATCATCAAAATGTGGATGACGTCTTTGCTATCTAGCCAACCTTTTTTTAAAAATACACATTACAATAATGTTTCATGAGATTAAATATTTTCTCATAGTCAGAAAAACATACGCACTTTTTCCAGAAAGTGCATCTTTTTCTAACATGTGCGATGTTCTTAACACCATGGAAATATGGTTGTGTTTAACCACTGAGATTGTTAGTAGAAGAGACCTACAATTCAACCTAATTTTCCACCAGGAAAAGCTAATGTTTTTTCACTTCCAAAATGCTGCATGCCTTAGCTGTATACCTGCTTGTTTACAGCTGTACTTACAGTGTGTTTTCCACTATAAAAAAGGGGGTTGGGGTCCTCGTAGTGGCAACTCAAGCATGAAGCAACAATAACACAATTGACAGTGTTAGATGCTTGCTATATGGCATTTTATCAACTTCAGAATTGTTTAGATACCTTAAATTATCTGTAGTAATACAGATTTACTCTCATGTGCCACTTGAAATGAAATCTATGGATGTCACTACCATATCGTGCATTGGAACTATCAAACCACAATAGAACTTATACAATATTAAGCCAGCCTGGGAACTCAACCAACTGCTAATGTCAGCTCCACCCACAATAAACGCATGTACTTCACACGGCCATGTTTCTTGTGGTTGCTGAGAGGTGACACGGCTCATGTTTTCTTTGCATTATTTATCCAGCACAGAGGGGGGAGGGGGGAGCTGAGGGCGGAGGGAGGAGTTGAGCTTAGGGTCTTATTAGACGCGTGCATCCATGGAAATGCTCGCCATCAAACTAGTCAAGGAACTTTTTTCACATTCTAGCCAGTCCCCTGAATCTTTTTGTATAGCTCTAGTCAATTTTAATAAAACTATCCGAATGACAACCATTTGGCTGTTGGCTTTACTGCAAACTAAAATTGCAAAATAAAAAAGATCAAGAGGGTTTTAGGTTTTACTAACCACTGACCACATTAACATGAGGTTAATCAACCTATAAAAATCATTATTAATATATACTCAATGCTACATAACTCCAGGTGCAGTCATTTTACAAAAGGTAGAAAATTTCTCATCTCTGTATGTCCATGAGCTCTGCCCCAGCTCTGGCCCGTTTTCTTGGACCTCAGCGGTTCCTTGTCGACACTTGGGGCTAATGGCTTGGACATGTGTGGGCTTCTGTGTCGAGCACAGGGAAAAGCAGGGCTCAAAGGCTCCTATGTAAACTGTGTGTAGCTGAGGGGGGCTTACTAACATGTACTTGAGGGGTTACACTGGTCCCAATGTTTCGAAAGGAAACGTTAGTAGACTTAAAAAGCGTATGGCAGGTTTTCATGTTTTTGTAAGGCTACTACTACTACTACTATTACTACTACTATAGTGTGGGAAAACTTGTGTACTGGGTCTGCAAGGTAAAATGCATTTGAATATCCCACTTTACAACTGATGTCACACAAACAAACTGATATATGGCACGCATTCTACATTTACACACGCTGTAAAACCAGAAATCGTGTAGAAATTCGAACTGGAAATGAGGAGGTTGTTTTGACTGAGGCTTTGCTTTGGCGTTTGTTTGTCTAAGGGGGTATCCCATAATGCTTTGCGACATTGACATGAATGGCAAATAGAGAATCACAAAAGTTGCAGTTATTCTGGTAATATAATGGACTCTGCAGAAAAACGAATATGTCTCCGATGGGTCCAATTATAAAAGCTGCTAACGCTGTAGTTATAAACCATGATCTGAAATGCATGGGATTCTTGTATTAGTTTAGCAGTTCATATTTCAGTCTTCAATCAAATATTAATGCTCTTGGACATGAATAAAATGTGCACAGTAATGCAAAGTTTGATTTAAAATAGCAAATTACTATTACTTGTTATAGTCATAGTGTATATTAATAAATCTGCGCTGGACTTTGCGTATTTCAGTATTTCAGTATTTCTGTGGTCCACGCTATGCCTCTTTGACACAATGTATACAATTTATGTGAAATTATAACTACGCTCAATACCACATTCATTATTGTGAGTAGCGCTGAGTAGAAAATGCAATATTGATTGAGAGAGAAATCAAATATTGCTTATAATATGCCATAGTCTCCAGTCTAATGTGAGTTTACCACTGCTGACCACAACCACGGTCAGATCAATACATCTCCCACTGCTCGTCTACTGGACTATGTTGGTTTTCCATATATCAGTGTCCTCAGGGTCTATCAGTCAAAACACACACAGGAATATACAGTCAGCTACTATGACAAACTTACATTTTGAATATAATGTTTATTATATTATTAAAATTGATATAATTGCAATGGCTGATTTGGAGGTATGCGAAATATTAAGTCAATGATGGTGTTGCTGTTCTCTTCACACATTACTCCACTCTCCCCAGGGTCCTTCACAATTCTAACTGATATATTGGACCTGATATACAGTATTTTGTTGTTAAACCACTACATGCACATTCTGTTAATGAAATACACTTAATTTAAGAATCAAAACAGTGAATATGTCTATTACGTAAATATGTTCAATGTCTCTAAATCACAATAATACAACCAAAACATGCACAACAGGAAAAATCATCCTGTTAAGTTAAGTTAGTCCTGACCAAGACTAGCTCAAGATCTGGAGATGGGTGATTGACGGTTTGTGGCCAGGATGGGTCAAATGCAAAGGACAAATTTCCCTATGAGGACAATGGAGTATACCTTAATTTTAACCTTCTACAACTTAATTTTGTAAAATATACAAAAAAAATGTCATGACAATATACACTACCAGTCAAAAGTTTGGACAGGTCTTCGCACTGAATTATTTTTTTCTTTATGTTTACTACTTTTTACATTTCAAATAGACACAGAAGGCACCAAAATATGAAGCAAGATATATGGAATTATGTAGCAAAGAAAAGAAGTAACATAACTAATTTTATATTTAAATCCTCAAAGTATCCATCCTTTTCTTTGTCGACTGCGCTGCAAACCCTGGGCCTTCACTCAATGAGCTTCATGATGAAGTCTCCTGAAATGGTTTTCACTTCTCACAAATGTGCCTTGTCAGGGTCAAGAAATACCAAAAGTGCAGGGTCCAAAGCTATTTTTCATTTATTTTTTTTAATCTAAAACAACTTTTGTGCTATTTAGAGTAACTATTTTGTTTACTACATTCCCTAAGTATCATTCATAGTTTTGATGCCTTCAGTGAGAATCTACAATTCAAATAATCATGGAAATAAAGAAAAAAAATAAATGAAAAAGTGTATATAAAGTTTTTCTGGTAGTTCTGGTAGGGTATATACAATACATACGTACACAGCATGAACAAAGTATCACAATATTTTGGTATTTTGGCACACCCCGACAATACAAATCTGAACAATATAACTCACAAAATGGTCTATATCACATATCAATAACACTATGGTTCCCATCTAATTTTTGAGGTATTTTTGTCCATTAAAATGTAAAAATATTTGAGTTATTATTTTCTCTACTGAGTCCAATTATAGCCTTGGTTTGGTCTTCGTATAGTCTCATTTAGTATTTTGACACAGTTTCACTTGAAAACGAATAGTTTTACTTACTGTGTCAAAAGATATAATATTTTTTATAATAGATATTGGTGTGTGCGCAAATTCAATGTTGTGTCCATTTTACATCGACTAGCTCATACATATTAAGTAGCTATCAGATAACACCGATCAATAAGGCAGCCAATCTATACAACCTACTTGAACTTAAAACATTCATATTTCAGTTTGCACTGTGTATCGCCTGAACCTTGACCGTCATAAGCATAAACAATTATACCAGAATTGTGTTCCGTGAAACCATTCGGAGTGATACCGCTTCTATAAAATCACATTAATACCTCATTTCATCAAGCCTTGACATTTTAGCCAGCAGCAGTGACCTTTAAGCAAGCCCTTGATCTCCGCAGCCTGTAGTTTAACCCTCCCTGTGCATCAGTGCCTATTGATTCGAGTGCCTCCAACTTGACAAATTAAGAAAATCAAACCCGGGCTAACTGCTCTCATGCTAAGCAGCCGGAGCTCTCCACCGCCCCATGAGCAAGGGGGTAATCTGCTACTAATCAGGCCCATTGATTACCACCGTACCCCCGTCCACCTACCACCGGCCTCACCCCCCGCCGAACCCACCAGCTCCACTCTAATCTGGACTGATTACCGTGACAGGAAAAGCAGTGACACACACGGGGGTGCTACCAGAGACGCTCACTACGCTTACAAAACCGGATAACTGGCCTAGTCCAATTTGAACAGATTTTTCAAAATGCGTGTAAACCCGGGAACTGCGATTGAGGAGCCGTGAATCGAATCTCAAAGATCCCAACAGCACATCTGGAGGAGCTGATTTACATGAGGCGCAGATTAGGAGAGGCGTTCAACTGCATGAGGTAAGAAATAGCCAGGCAGATATTAGACAAGCGTTTGGATGTTCACTCACTCGTTTAAGCAGTGATGATAAGTACCCTCCCTCATGTTGTTTCATTGTTTTGGAACGTTAAAGTTAAAGTGAAAACTACTGGAGCTTCAGTGTGTTTATTTATGCCGCTGATAACATGTCTGAAAATCAACAGCTCAATGTAAATTAGATGATGCTTATTTATTTTTGCCCAAACTGTGGTTATAAGTATGATAGCCGTTTTTATTATCAATTATAGTGTTAGTGCTAATGCTAAATCAGTAGATGTCCCTGAACGCCTCTTAGCCTTCTGTTCGCTCCTATTCGGTTCTTTGACCTGCTGTACAGGTCTGACAGGTTTTGGGGCAAAGGCAATATGAATTTGGTTGTTTAAGGCACTTGGAGTTCGCTGTGCACGTAAACGTAGTGACTGTAAAAACTATATATCCAGCAGCCTTGGTTAAAATGACTTGAATTCTGTGTAGATTTGAGTAGTTTTGACTATGGTTACATTTAACTGCTTAAGTCAGGAAAAATATGTCAGTGGTTTCATGGCATTTCAAAACGTATTGAAACGTCTTGTACTGAGTAATCTAGCGACATCTAGTAATTTAGCATTAGCGCTAAAATGCCGCATCTATTTGTTAATTAATGCTGCTAATACACAAATAACCGTGCTTTTGCAAATATAAATACATCAGTGACAACTCATTCACTTTGAGCATTCGATTTTCAGACATGCTCGGAAATGCTTCACCCACAAGTCATTTGCTCTCTGCAGCGCAAATAAACAAATCAAAACTCAATTTCTATTTCCCTCTTAATGTAGCGGACCAAAACAACGGAACGCATGCGAGACCGCGGTGAAGAAGCCTTCATTTGTGTCATCGCTGCTGATCTAAAACAAATGAGTAAACGTCCAAACGCATGTGTTATACTTTCCTGCCTGTTTCTTACCCGATGCGGTTGAACGCCTCTCCTAGTGTTGTCGTAGCACACCGTATACATGCACCAAGAATCTGAACGTGATTATAGTTCTCCAGTTGTGCAAACTAAGGGTATTTTCCACTGTCGCTAATTAGGTCCACGGTGAAAGTACAAGTGCTTGGAATAGGATAAAAACAGCTTGGATCATGTAGGCCTATATTTGTTAGTTTTGTCACGATACTAAAATTTCAAACTTGATTTTGATACTAAGGAATAGGCTCGATGCTCAATACCGATTCCGATACCACAGTGATGACTAAAAACACTCAGAATGTGACTGTCAACATTAAATATTAGTACTTTGTTTTATGTATAATTTTTTATGTTTTATGTGTAATCCCTCAGTCGTCCAGTAGGTTCCATAGTGGTCCATGGGCGTGTACTAGTCTATGTGTCTTATACTTGTTCTGATACAGCTCAAGATCATTCTAAAGCTATTCAGGAAAGGTTCTTTTCTGTCCGGTTAATGTGACTTTTTTAGTATCGATACCTGCTCAAATGAGTATCTAGTCTCAATACTAGTTTTAGTACTGATCAGTATCGGATTTGATACTTTTGAGAACCCTAATTTATATGAATGGGCACTGCAGAGCTTTCAGTTCGCCGGTGTCTAACAAAGCAAATTGAATCCACATAAAATAAATGAGGCACCTTTCTGAAAGCATGGAAACATAGTGAGTGTCTATAAAGAGAGTGATATGACTGACAGAGCACTATAAGAAAAGCCTTGAGGAATTGTAAAGATGTGTAGATATTCAGAGATGTAGGGTGTTGAATACGCCTGTTTATAGTCAGAAGGTACTCTTTGTGTGAGTGGAGAGCAGATAAAGTCCCAGTGCCTGAGGAGAGCAGCTGAATCATGTCTGAGCGAATGATAAAACTGGGTCTACACCTTCACTCAGACATGGACTATAAAGCTGTAGTCATTTTATTTAGCCACTTTCACTTCTAATGTACCACAGAGGTGAAGACAGGAAGTGCTCCTGTTCATATTAATGACAGAAGGGTCTATTTTTACACATTTATTGGTGCTGTTGGTGCTGACTGATTAAGCATCATTCATGTGGCTTTAAATGTCCAAATGTTTCACTTTGATTCTTGCCCAAATAGGAATAATGACATTAAAGGTGCACTATGCAACTTTCCTGCTTGTACAGAGATGTTGCTGCTTTGACTGGAATGTTCTACTTCAATCATCTAATTTGCATTCATTCAATTACAGGAGATTTTATTGCTAAAATTACCTCTCCACAGGTCTGACTTGTAACTTGGTCTAAAGTCATCAGCTGCTTTTCTCCATGGGTTTAAAGGTGCACTATGTAACTTTTCTGCTGGAGGGTTGGTCACCTGCTTGTCTCCATGGAAATGTTCATGCTTTACTTGGAATGTTCCATAGAACTTAGACAAACTTTACTGATCCACAAGGGAAATTATTTGGGCACAGATCACACACCATAATATATGAAAATATAAATGGTAACAATAAATTCAAAATAAGTAGCAAAAATAGCAAGAGACTGATGTCAAATAATTCATAATTATACTGTATATGTAAAAGTAAAAATATAATAAATGAAAAATATATCTTGGGTATATACAAGAGGTGGGTAAGGAGAAACAGTGCAGAGTTATTAGAGAACTTCTACCTGGACCTGGAGCTGTACTGGAAGAGGTGTATAGAGTGAACACGAACGGAGACAGGACTGTAACCTGGGGGCTCCTACATTACTGACCATGGTATCAAACAAGGTGCTCCCCAGTTGCAAATATTGAGGCCTGCCTGACAAGTAGTCAGTAATCCAGGAGACAAAGGAGGAGCTGACACCCATCCTGAGCAGCTTCTCACTCATCAAAAAGGCCTGAGCAGAGGTTATAGGCTGGTGAATAGCTGTCTGAGGTCTGTGGTGAGGTGAGGATTGGTCGTCTGGGAGGTGTAGCGACAACGTACTCCCTCTGGGTTCGAACAAATGCACACAGTTAGTCCATCTTATTTCCTAGTGACCTTATGTTCCCCATGAGAACTGAGGGAACTGCAGGCTTGAATTTCCTTCTTTGCTCTTTCACTTTCACTCCAGCGGCGTCGTCTGCGCGTCCTCCTCCGTAGTTCCATAGGAATGTCAGGCTTAACTCCAAGCAGCACTGGGGACTTGGACAGTGAAAGAAGATGCTCCGAGGAATACACAATAGGCTCTGCTGAGCCAGACAGCCAAGAACAAAGAAGCCAATGAAAAAAAAGACAAAAACACCCAAAAACCATGGTAAGTATTTAATTGGACTGATAAAGTAAAATAAAAAATATAGCAGGAACTTCTCTATCACCATGGAGACAAACAAGTGATGATACCAGGGAAGGTTACAGATCAGATCTGTGGTAAGGAGAGTCCATTCACAGTAAGATTGTGAAGGCATGCATTTTGAAAATAGATTGCTTAGTTTAATGCCATACTGTGGAATATTCCAAGTAAAGCATTAACATCTCCGTGGAAAAGCTTCCACCAGAAAAGTTTCACAGTGCACCTTTAAAAACTTCATTAGATTACATTTTGATTGGACTGTAGCTCCTGCATGGTGCATCCAAGCGAATTGTGAGCTGTATTGTTATAAAACAATCATTTGGATAATTTCAGCCCTGGAGTTGCAAATCTCTACTGAACAAACGGTAAATATTATAACAGCTAAAACTTGAAAACTACTGCTTCATGACATCACAAGGTGGAACAGAGCATTTTGAGTTTTGGAGATGTAGACAGACTAATAATAGGGTTATTCAAACATCTGTGTATGAAACAAAACACAACTCTGGGTATGTTATGAGGAGGTGACAACATTCACATGACTTAAAGCTCACAAGAGTCAATTTCATGTAATACTGGACAGTTAAAGAGCCTTGAGACACAAAGCTCTTATTACCAATGCTACAATTTTAAAGCCCTGACCTGGAGTGTGTCTGTGTGAGGATGAGCTGCTTAGTCACGCCTGGAGCACTCGTGACTCTAAACAGGAGGATTTCTCTGTGTGTGCTGTGCTGGGGTGAGAAGACAGCCTCATGCCAGCTGCTCCTGGAAGGCTGCTACAAGCTGCACTGATGGCCATATTCACACTAGCATTAGCACATGTTCTTTATATAAGCAGGTGTGAATGAGCTACATCTGCAGATTTCATTTTTCCCACAGTGCATGATCATGATTTTGTATCTTTTATAATAGCATACAAGTATCTTAAATGTCCGTGATACTGATTATTGTTTAAGTTATAGGGTTTTTACATATGCATTTGTACAACTGTGTTAAGCAGCAACGACTCAGATGCAAAGGTCAGAGAACATCACATTTACAAATAATGTTGCAGATATATGTAGCAGCACATGTTTTGTCAAATGGTGCATGTCAAATTATACTAGTGCAAAACGTTATACTCAAATGCCTGGACAAGTCATGCCATGTGGACAGAGACACATTTGAATAAACTTCCAATTGAGTAATTGCAGTGATTATGAGTATGAGCATCCCATTTCCCCAGTGACAGAGAAACTGCACTGCTGTGCTGTGCAAGCCAAACACTGCCAGCTCAGCCTTTTTTATCTTGGCCTACGTCATCTAGGGCTGAATGATATGGGCAAAATATCTAATTGTGATTTTTCTGACAAGCACTGCAATATATCATATCTTTGGTCATTTTGAATCTGTAGTTTCAGCTTCCTGATCAATGGTGCCATTTTGAATGGCACCATTGATCAACCGTCTTTAAAATAGCACCATCTAACAGGAAGCTGAAACCCTTCAATAAACTAACTAGCAGTTTTGTACATAATAAAACAAGATATTTTGTTGTTTACTTACATTGCAGACTTTATGATTTGCTAATTGCAACCATTCAAATTGTGATTCAATAAATTAGATCAGTTTATTTGTCATTTTTATGTTACATCAAAACAAAATTGTGCTTCACACAGCTGCTACACTTCAGTACAACAGTAGATGTAGTAAAAGTAATACAGAGTCCAATCAGAGTCTCTGATTGAGCAGCCTGACTGCTGTGGGCAGGAAGCTGGTGAGCATTAGTAGCAGTACTTCTGTAGACCAACTTTGGTCATGGACATGTTGAAGAATCTAAGTGCTGCATTAAAAAAATGGTGCCTGTAGAGGCCACTGCAAATGCCCGTTGTGCTGCCATCTTGGTTGACTCTGCTTGATTATTTCAGTTGATATCTCCTCTGGAAGGAGGTGTAAAAAGGTGTAAAAAGTCTGTAGCATCTTAGAGGTCCATAGCTAACTTCTTAGCTAGGCATTAGCTGTTGTTTTGGTTGGTGACGAGAAAGAGGAAAGTATTTCCTCTAGAAGGTCTCAAAGTGTTTTTCCTGGAAGGTATTCTGTCACATTTGCTGCTACATTTGGTAAAAAGTCTATAGCATCTCAGAGGTACATAGTTAGCTTCTTTCATGGTCTCCATGGACACAGGAAAAACAAACATCATCATCAGCAATTAATTCCAATTAACACCATCCGATAAATAATACTCTCTACGAGCACCTGGCAATCAAACCTGTTGCTAATGCTAGTGGAAGCAAGAAAGGAGGCATCTCATTGGCCTGTTATTAATGCTCACATCTTGATATAGGCACAAAATAGTGAGATAAAAACCTAAGGATCCTGTAGGTGGGGTTAAAACGAACAATTTAAAGCAGACCTATTCTGCAATATCAACTTTTCAGAGCTTTTAACCATGCTATAGTTGTTTGCCCTCGTCATTTATCCTCTCAAAGTTGTATCTGGAGTGATTTGTGCATGTTTGAGCAATCTTTATTGGCTTATTTACAAGATGCCATATTGCCGATCAACCCCTGCCACGTAGTTAGCGTGATGTGCAGCAATCCATTTTAAATGTGGCAGCTAGCAGGTAAGCTACGTTTAATGACTTCAACTTATTCCACAACATCCAGTCTACTTTTAGATTATTTATAATCTAATATACACTGGTGCACAGTAAGCATTCTATTTTCTGTGGTTGGGAATGTTTGAAACGGTAAAAGAAATCTTCAGAGACATGTACAAATCAAAGACATGCTCTACCAAAGCGACATATGGTTGGAGCTGGTAATTATTCAGTCCTGCTGCTCAACACCATGCAATAGAAATCTGTTTTCTCCAACCCATCTGAAATGCACACCTCATATCAACATGTGCATATATTACACTCTATTTACCGTAGTCTTGTCTCGCGTTCGCCGCCGTGTGTCCCTGATCTCCAATACAATACATATTAAGCACCCTTATGGGAAAAGCCTGGGGCCAGATCATCTATATTTATGGGGCCCTGAGTGAACCAGCCGTGCACCCTCACAACAGCATGAGCGTGCGGCAAATAAAAAGCTCTTATTTGTTTTATATGCGTTCAGTGTCAGAATCCCGGGGATGCATTTGCATTTGTCAGGCGTACATGAGAGCAGCTTTTATCCCACTATCAAAGAGGCTTATGCTCCCAGAGAAGGTATGAACTTAAGAGGAGGTTTGCTACGGTAACCACTTGTGATGTGTACTTGTGGTTATTGTTGTGGCTGTGAAGAATGGGAGATAATTAACATGTAAATACGCATACACAGGGGCACATTATTAGGTAATGTTGTTACTGGTGAGGGTTTCGTGAGGGTGTGCAACATTCCAGATCGGGAGAGCGGACTGGCAAATATATTTTAAAGAACACGTATTTTGCATAGTGTTGTCACGATAGCAAACTTTCAAACTCGATTTTGATACTAAGGAATAGATTTCATACTCAATACTGATTCCGATATTATGATGATAGTAATAAACACTTTCTTTAGACAATAGAACTTAATTTTCAACATTAAATAGCAGTACTTTCTTTTCTATTCCCATGTGGCCTTATATCTGCATAATCCCTCAGTCGTCCAGTAGGTTCCATAGTGGTCCATGGGCGTGTACTAGTCTATGTGTCTTATACTTGTTCTGATACAGCTCAAGATCATTCTAAAGGTTCATTTCTGTCCTGTGAATGTGACTTTTTTAGTATCAATACCTGTTCAAACGAGTATCTAGTTTTGATACTAGTTTTAGTATCTATTAGTATCCAATTACGCATTCAATACCTGTCAAACGAGTATCTAGTTTTGATACTAGTTTTAGTATCTATTAGTATCCAATTACGCATTATTCAAACTGTTATTGGCCTTTAAACATGCTCTTGAGTACGTTTGCTTTGGCATACTGGCAGCAGAGGTAATTACCGCAGGAAAAAATCAAACTAGCTAATAAGCTACATGCCTCAACATGCTAATGTAAACACACAGTTGTAATAAAAGTGATTTGACAGAAGAAATGCTCACAATAAGTCTGGCTATAATTTATGGACTTAAAAACAGGGGAGCGTACCTATGTTCCCACAGCTCTATGTTCCCACAGCTTCCCACTGTTTTCTCACAATTAAAAGATATTTTTGCAAGTAAATACATAACCTCTACCCTCATCCTGGTCCTGGACAGGTTTTGATGACGCTCTAATCTTGATTTTATTTGGTGGGATAATACCTTCTGTAAATATAAATGACAAATTTGTGAAGAAAAGTTGAAAAACATGTTGAAAATGACAGGAAGTAGAGTTCTAAACACCTTGATGACACCACACTAGGGAGAATTATATCCAGAAGTTAGACAAAATTTACATGTATGATAATTTGAACATTATTTCAACAGAATAAAGGTGTTTTATTATATTTTTATTTGTCAAATAATAATTTCTATGTAGATTAGAGGAGTTTTGACCCAGTGTATGACATGGCTGCTAGGTAACACTTATGGAATTCGCTAGCATGATGTCATGATTTTCAACCAAAAAAAAAGGAAAAAAAAAACAATTAAACCTAAAAAAACTGAAAAATAATTGTATTTTTTTTTGTAAAATGTGTTTTAGCAAAATGAGTAGTCCAACCTGTCACACACACTTTAACCCGAGTCTCAAATGTGGTAATATAGAGCTGTGTGAACTCAAAACAAGTGCAACCTCTGATGTCACAATCCAGGTAAAATTCAAACAGAGCTGTTTCCAAGGCTTAGAGGCAAAAGACTTTGTAAACAGGTTTAATGAAACAAGTGTTTCAACCTAAAAACATATTATTTTGGTCTTAGAGCTGGCGCTTTTGAGCTTTCAAAATGTAAATTACTTTCTACATATGTTATAATTCAATACTAAAAACCTAAAAAAACCCTAAATGTCTTCCTTGAACACAAATGAAAAGCTGTATTCTTCCTCCATGAAAACCCACAGTGACAATATGGCTGTGCACGACTAGCTCCAGCTGCTCCCCTGATTACCTTTTGTCTCACTCTCAGAACCAGCACAGCCCAGAGAAGAAGCCAATTACCACACACATGTACCTCCTCTCTAGAGTCCACCATGTTTTACCAAAGCTTGTCCCAGTGTGAGCAGACAGAAGCAGGCTATACAAGCACTCAGCCACTCCACTCCTTTGGACTTATTTATTCATGGATCTCTCATTTAATATTCATGCTTTTTCACAGGATGAGATGGGCACAGCGGAGAAACGGCTTCCTCCACGGGGGAAAAAATACAATAAAAATATGTTTTAGCCTCAATGGTCTTGGTGGATGAATAGAAAGCCTGCGGTGTGTAGATGGATGGTATTGTATAGGGTGACTGTTAATAAAATTGTACTCAAGTAAGAGAGATGTTACTTCAAAATAATGTTACTCAAGTAGAAGCGCAAAGTATGCTAGTTTAACACGTTACTCAAGGGTAAAAACGTATTCGGGGTAACTACTACTAATTAATTCAGTGTTTTTACAAGTAAGGTAATGTAATTGGAGGGACAAAACATTATAAAGCAACTAGGGTTGTCAAAAGTATCAAAAATCAGATACTAATCGATACTAAAACTAGTATCAAAACTAGATACTCATTTTAGCAGGTACCTATATGAAAAAAGTAACATTCAGATGACAAAAGTAACCTTTCCTGAATAGCTTTAGAATGATCTTTAGCTGCATCAGAACAAGTATAAAGCAACATTAGTTTACGCCCATGGACCATTATGGACGACTGAGACATTACACAGATATAACGCCACATGGGAATAGAAAAGAAAGTACCATGATTTAATGTTGAAATTTACATTCTACTGTCTAAATAAAGAGTGTTTTAATTATCATCATGGTATCAGAATCGGTATCGAGTATCAAGTCGATTCCTTGGTATGAAAATCTAAAATACCTGTGTCTGAAGGAGCGGTGCAAGAAACACAAAGGTTTACTATTGCCAACATAAAGATTTTGTCGCTGGATTGTTTCACTCTAAAATATAAGTAGAGTACAAGTATAGTGTCTCAAAAAACTACTCCTGAAGTACAATGTGATAAATGTAACTGACTAAACTTCTCACCTCATCCCACTTGGCAAGCTTTGATTTTTTTTTTTTTTTTGATTTTTTTTCTAATTGTCAGCAAAAACATACCATTGACAAAAACTCTGATGAAAGATTAAACAGTAGGGTAGTAGAGTACATTGTGGTGAATGCGAGGCGAGCCTTGAAGCTGACAGCCATGCGTTTATCATCTGTCAGAAGCACACACACACACACACGCACTCAAAACAGCCCCTCAGCCATAGCACAAGTGACAGCTCCTTCAGTATATATGAGGATATATGGGAAGAAAAAAATGAGGTGGTAAAACATAACAAGAACCTAATGGATTTGATTTCTTCCTAGTCCCGTCTATGGGTTTCACAGTGAAAATAAGGAGCCAATGCTATAATCATTTCACAGGTACCACAATTTCCAAACCTAACACATACCTCTTGAATGGCCAAAAGTCCTCAACATGGGACATTATAACTGTACTGGGGAAAACATTATTATTAGTAAACACTGTGGTTGAGGTTCAAGTGTTGCACAAAATTTTCAGAAAATAACACTGCAAGTTTGTGTTTGCAACCTTTGATTTTTTTTATTCTAATTGTGCGTATCTCTAAAACAGCAATTGCGATCTTAGCCATTTTTTGATATATCTTGCACCACTAACCTGGAGTGATTATCTACAGGGCCATATAAGATAGCAGCACCTCGGGCAGGCAGGGGAAACTGCTTTGGCGACCTTCAGTGCAACAATGTGATGTCAATGACTTATACCTGCACATGAAAAGATCCACTCCTCCTGACCCACCGTCCAAGCACTATTCCTCATCTCTGCAATTACACCCCTCCCTCCCTCTCGCTGGATCAGACCTTCGCCTCTGTGCACAACTCTTATTTATCTCAGATAAGACAAAAAAAGTTATATATTTTGTTCTGAATGATGCGAGAATTTTGGAGAGGAGATGTCTTCGGCGTTTGAGAAGCGCGTGATACAAAATTATGGTCCAATTCCAGCCCCTTCTGTATTCCAACAGAATGTAGAAAAGACTGGCTGGTTAGGCAAGTAACTAGCATGCTAACGCGCACATCCCAATTATCTGACAATGAAACGCTTTATACTTAGATGCGGTCAGTACACAGCAGACACTTTTGACCCTAAAATCTGCTTAGAAAATATATCTGTACTGGGGCAAGACACATTCTGCTCAAATGGGAAAAAACGTAGTAAAAGTACCTAATCTTTTAATCTACTTGTTAGTTACTGACCAATGACTGGTTCACTGTTTTATTTTCTTTTGGTTAAAACAACAATTTCGCTAAGACCTACGAGGCGACTGCTGCTATGTATTTTGGGCTCTACAAAAATAACTGAATTGGTAGAAAGATTCCCCACTATGCGAAGGACTGAAGTAGTCTAAGCAGTCCCTCAGCGCTACTCTTCTGTATTCAGCAGACAGCTCCTGCACGGCTGACAGGTTGATGGGTTCACTCATAGCCCAAGGACACAATCCTGGATGTTGTAATCAGAATATAAATCTCACTCAAACAACTATCATATACACTTTATTCACATGAATGTTCTTCTAATGTCACAGATTATCTAACTGTTCACAACCGTTAACACTTTGGGGAATGGCATAGTATCAACACTGTACAGCTGCACTCGTTTCAAGAATTTTTGTGGAATATTTGACTTCAGGCAAGGTATACTCTAGGTTACTATGACTACTGCTACAGAAATGTACCTTCTGCTGTGCAAAAACATTGGCTTTAGTTCCCCAGTCTAAACTGTCCATAGTGTAAAATGAAGTGTCAAAATGCAGATGTCTGACCTGGTTTATGGTTAATATCTCTGTAATTACTGGGTTTATCCAAATGCTGGCCCAGTTCTACATCTTCTCCGTTAGCACAAATAAAGGCCTGTACCTGATTTTTTCCCATGTACCTGAACAAAATTAAACTTCCTCATGCAGTACAGATATTGTATCAACAGCTCTTGAGGTCAAAAGTCCATTGTGTACAGTCTGCAGCTATTTATAAAGTGTTTTATTGTCCGAGAATCAGGAAGTGTGTGGTTGCTGTGCTAGTTGTTGTTAGACTGACAGTTGTGAAAAACGTTTATAAACTCATACTCCTTTACTTCTTTATACAGTCTATGTGAATAATTAGAACGCTCGAAATGCATAACCGTTTAAAATGACGGACAGATATTTTTTCTGCTAAATTGTTAAGGCTAACTAAAGAAGTGTAGCCTTTGAGATTTGATCAGTTTCGTTTATTCACTCAAATTGTTATTTCAATTCTAAACCGCATCTCATTTATCTGTATTATTTAGTGATAATAATAATAATTAAGAAAACCATGAAGTATACATTGCGAATATTAGCAAAACAATCTCCCTTGGGGCCCCCTATTGGCTTGTGGGGCCCTGTGAATTTGCATACCTTGCTTCTAAAAAGCCCCTGGACATATAACAAAGAGGCATTTCTAAAGTAAAATGGATTCAAATATGTTTTCATAATTCATAACAGCACTGCAGAGCCCCACAGATTAGCTTGCAGCTCCTCACTTCTGCTTAGGACGTCTTGTTTACCACTGCTCACCGTCTGTAGCGGATGTGAGCTATTTATTCCACAGGGGAAGGATACGGAGTACAGTTCTCCAGCAGAAAGGAGGAAATGTTAGTTATACAGACACTCAGCCAAAGAGCTTTCAACGCTCCCCATGACCTTCACCTACTGCGCACACCAGCACAGCACCCACACGCCAGCACTTCCCACACTAAAGCTGGGAAAAGTATCGAAAATCAGATGCTTGTTACTGATATGAAAACTAGAATCGAAACTAGATACTTATTTAAACATGTATCGATACTAAAAAAGTCACATTCACAGGACAGAAATGAACCTTTCCTGAATAGCTTTACAATGATCTTGAGCTGTATCAGAACAAGTATAAGACACACAGACTAGTACACGCCCATGGACCACTATGGAACCTACTGGACGACTGAGGGATTACACAGATATAAGGCCACATGGGAATATAAAAGAAAGTACTACGAGTTAATGTTGAAAATGACATTCTATTGTCTAAAGAAAGTGTTTCTTATTATCAACATGGTATCGGAATTGGTATTGAGTATCGATCTATTCCTTAGTATCAAAATCAAGTTTGAAATTTTCGTAAAGTGGCAACACCAGCCCCCACACACCAGCACAGCACCCACAGGATACAGTCTTAACCCTTAACACTGTCATAATGTCCAGCTGAGAAGCCCTGGCTCGCTGTCTGTCCCAAAGCTCTGCACATCCCATTAACCAGGTCCCGCAGAACTATTGGCTATAGCCACTTTTGTGAAAAGTGCTTATAAACTCATCGTGGTGAATAATCAGGATCCTCAGAATGCATAAGGTAAGTGAGGAACAACTTCGGACCACTGCAAACCATTTAAAACGAACTAGATCTGTTTTTCGCATTTTTAAAACAGTAAAAATCAGGTACAGTGCCTTTAATGTTTAATGTACAAAATCCATCTCCCTCTCAAGAGCTAAAACACTTGGTTCTGCCTTGTGACATCGTCAGGTGGTCCTCCAGGAAATGCTCATTTGTGTTTTTAATGTCAACAAATCCATAGCAATCCATCAGACTATTTACACCAGTATCTGAAAAAAAAGCATTGAATAGCACAGCTGTTATGAATTTTAAAAGCGTCTTATTTTCCCTGTCCTCGGGAGACATGCTGCTAGGAGTGATTTCTGTATTGGAGCTGCCAAGGCTGTTGCCAGAGCGGAGTGTTAACATGGCTCTATAAAAGCCAGGCAGCGGTACATTTCAGAGAGCCACAGTCCAACTCTGCTTAATGACCGCCCATTTAAGCCCCATTAAGCCATTTCCCTGCACTATATTAGCACAGTTCAACACAGCTTTCCAAAGATCATTCTCAGCACTCTGATTTCACTGCTGATATATAAACAGAGCTGAAGAATCTACAGGTTTCATAAGCAAAGTCTGGGGTTAAACCGTGATCAAAATTATTCTCACAGCTCATATTTTACACCCAAGCAAAAGAACTGAAATATGAAGGCTAAATACAAAAATCCCATGCATTTCAGAACATGTTTGTAGAGGTTTAGACTACAGGCTTAGCAAGTTTTACACAAAATAAGACCCCATGGTGACACAGACGGGGCATCTGACGCACAGGGATATTTCAGAACATGTCTGTAGAGGTCTGAACTAGTGTGATGATACTAAAATTTCGAACTCGAAGGAATAGATTTGACACTCAATACTGATTCGGATACCACAATGATAATAAAAACAGTCTTTCTTTAGACAATAGAATGTTATTTTCAACATCAACTCGTAGTACTTTCTTTCATATTCCCACGTGGTCTTATATCTGTGTAATCCCTCAGTCGTCCAGTAGGTTCCATAGTGGTCCATGGGCGTGTACTAGTCTATGTGTCTTATACTTGTTCTGATACAGCTCAAGATCATTCTAAAGATAGTCTGGAAAGGTTCATTTCTGTCCTGTGAATGTGACTTTTTTAGTATCGATACCTGCTCAAATGAGAATCATGTTTTGATACTAGTTTTAGTATCTGATTTTCTGAACTACAGGGCTAGCAGCTTTCAGACAGAATAAGACCACATTAGATCTCAAAAAGGACAGAGCAAAATCATTGTCTCATCCACATCCCACAGACAACATAGGACTATAGTAAACATTAGCTTACCCTCCACCTGGGGCCGATTTGCATACTCTGCTTATTGCTTCCATCCAAATTGATGAAACGATTTTCCACTAAGCAGGAGTTTGGCAGGTCCATAGTGCAGTGCATGCTGTTGTGCCCTTAGGCAAGACATTTCACCTGTCTACCATGTCGGCATAAACTAGTGTATGAATATATATCTGTGAGAGTAGTATTCTTTTAATAAAACTTTACACCACAAATTCTATAATTTCAAATGTCTACTCTAATAAAATGAAGGCTCATTATTACCATTCTGTGATCACAATTCTATTACTATTATTCAGCCACTTTTACTTAGTAGTTTAAAGGGTAGGGTATGTAGTTTTTATAAACGTTACATAATGTGTCCCCAGATATGAGGCACACATGTTCAAATCCAATGTAGCTTTTACAGATAACAACTGTAATGCTGATTTATTCTTAATTACAAAAACATTGAACGTGATGGCCAAGTTGTTTATGTTATATGTTGGTGTATTTGCTCTCAAGACAGTTATGCATTGAAAA
>KN487087.1:98820-117926 GCA_000787095.1 Periophthalmodon schlosseri
CCCCTGCATCATTAACCTGTGCTAGTGCAGCCTCTGGAGTATAAGTCGCACCAGCCCAAAAAATGATAATAATGAAGATAATATATACATATAAATCGCATCTGAGTATAAGTCGCACCCCCGGCCAAACTATGAAAAAAAGTGTGACTTATAGTCCGTAAAATACGATATGTGTCTCTATCTGCAGGTTACACAGGCTACATACTCTCCCTTTAAAGTGGGATAAAACACCTAATAGAGCTGCTAAACTGAGCAGTACCTGGAGGACCAAAGAAGAGAGTGAGGGGGGAGGAGAGGCGAGGTCTGGAGGTATAAGGATCAGTGTGATTGGTCCACCCAGGTGTTTGTATTCAGAAACACCTGGCTGTAATCAGGGCAGTCTTGTGTGATGTCACCAACTACTGGAAACCACCGATGCCACTGAAGGCAGCACTCACTTAGATTAAAGCATCTTTAACCAAAAAGATGCAAACGTCTGTAGCAGAACAGTAGATAATGCTTTTAAAACACAATATATATAAAAAACATGTGTAATACCGCCTTTAAATGTGTGTGAATGAAACAAAGCAAAGCACAACTGCAGGTAGGTTTGGGCTGAATTATAACCGCAAAAAAGCCAATACAGTGTACCCAATGTACCGATGCCCTTTAAGACTCCCCAGACAGTCTTCTATAAATACCCTGTGCCCTGTGAGTAAATGGAGGTTATAACAGTATAGTGCTTGTCCTGATAAGGCCCACAGAGCTGGCTACAGCGTTGACACAGATCCACTGTGTGTAAGCTGCAGAGGGGCAGAAAGTCCACTGCTAAGCCCTGAGTAAGATGAGCGGTAGTGTCCTTACCCGAGAGGTGCCGTGGGAGGAGGAAGGCAGAGAGGAGAGAGGGAAGGAAGGAAAGGAGGGGAGCTTATCTGTGTACAGTAGGATAAAGTGCAGAGTAGTGTGGGCGAGTATTTATCACACTATTATTAGCTCAACAACATGGCTTAAAGTTAAAATATAGAGGTTAAAATAGGTTAAGGTTAGGGTTTAGGTTAAGTTTATATATATAAGTAGTAGTGACTATGGTTAAGGTTAGGATCAGTCTCCAGGAAATGAACGTAAGTCAACGTAATGTCCCCAAAAAGCATGAGAACCCAGCAGAGGGTGTGAAAAGGTGAATGTTGAAATGACATGCAGATTAAGATACTACAGTATGAGAATTATGAAGCAAGACTCAAGCAATCTGATAATAAACTCTAGATGCAATCTTCATAATCACCCAGAGTTTTGAAATCTTCATTATTACCAATACTGTGACAATGCAATAGTGCTTAGCAAGTAACTAAATATAGATAAACAGACACTCAAAGGTCTCAGTGCGGTTTCACAAGAGGACTGGTTTAGAAATCAAAGCAATCAGTGTCCGTTTTGGCCGAATTTGATCATTTCTACCCAAAATATATGGTTTGAAATGGCAAGAAACATATCCATGACCTTATTTCACTGCAAACCCATCAGAGAACAGTGTAGTCAAACTTTAAGCAGTGCCATCTTTGCATTAGGGTGTTCAAATGAAGCTAAAGATCTCTCCTTTAGTCAGGTGGTCAGCTGAAACAACATATCAGCCTATGTTAGAGGTTCAAGGCCAAAATCGATACGCTAAAAAGTGCAAATATCAGCCCGATACAGCGGCCAACCGATATACTGGTCCATCTCTACAGGCAGAGTCAGCAGATCCTGTCTCAGGGCAGTTTGAGGACAGTAGCATTCCTCAGGACAAAAGTATGATAGAGTTAGAGAGTTACAGTTAAAATAAAATGTAATGATTGAGTTTTAGTTATAATTTTCTTTGTTTAGTCCAAATTTAGACTTTTATTGGTTTAGTCTTTATTTAGTAATTTACATTTTTTAATATAACAAAGAAATATTTGTTTTCTGAACAGTCTAAATTATTGCAACACTAGAAAGAAATATTTGTTTTCCACAGGAGAACTGAACAGTCTAAATTATTGCAACACTAAACTTTCTTCATATTGTACAGCCTTTAGTGCACATTTTCACTACTTCTTACTAGCTTCTTGTAGCGCACTAGATGTACACATTAGACTCCTCTTTGCTGCCAACAAGTTACGATACGGATAGGGCAGTATTCCAGTTCTGTGCATGTAAACAAAGTGACTCATGACTTGACAGTACATTCTCCAAAGATCAGGCTATGAGCGTGTTACAAACAATACAAGCTGTGCTGTGTAATTACTGCCACACTGCTGCTGCTAGAGAGGCCGGATCTCCCTCAGGACCCGTGGAACCTCATGTAATCTTTGCATCAGCTGTCGTGTCAAGGCCGCACGGTGCCTTGTGTTCTGCCAGTCCCAGAGTTTGGTGAAGCATTCCAACAACATGTATTTATGAGATCAAAAATATTATAATTTTCACAGAGACGCAAGAAGTGATGGTAGAAATAAGACTTGACTTAAAGACGCTATACCTGATTTTTACTGTCTTAAAAATGTGAAATAGAGAACTAGTTCATTTTAAACAGTTTGCCTGGTCCAAAGTTATTCCTCACTTACTTTAGGCATTCAGCGCATCCTAATTATTCACCACGATGAGTTTATAAGCGCTTTTCACAACTTTCAGAGACTGGAGTGGGGTGGAGTAAAGGGGACAAGACACATTTTTTGCGTACTTATAATTAAATGATAACATATGTAAATAGTTTTTTCAATTTGGTAATTGTAAACTGCAATATTGATCTAAAACGGCTCTATAATAGAATCAGGTACACTGACTTCCTTTTCAAAACTCAGAAGCCCAATCTCTTCATTCTGGGATTTCACTATAACCAGCAGCAGATTTTCATGTACATATTTTTGTGTTTGAAAAATGACTTTGGCCAGAGTCTCTGAGTGTGTATGGAAAACATATTTAATTCCTTTCTACTACAAGACATAGTGCTAAGGGTATGTGGCTACTTTTCTGTACACTGAACACGTTTTTAATAGGCCTACCATCAGAGGCTTAGTGGAGGTGTGACCTCCAAGTGCCAATAACTGTTATATACACTGGATACTGCACATGTGCTGACAATAAACCCCCATGCACTTCCACACTGAGGAGGATATTTCACACTTTTCACACATTTACCAATAAAAAACATAATAAAGAATTACACACTGCATGGATCTTCACATTCTACCCTATGCATTTTGTGTATTTTGTCACAATAACACATTTTGTTATGATTTTATTAGTGCAATATATATTTATGAAGAAATATTGAAACACATCTTTGCCGCTAACATAATAGCTCTAAAGCAGTAATACTCCCCTGAAAATATAATAAATATACAATATAATACATAATGGTGTAACCCCTCAATTCATCCAAGGTAGAACATGTTTCATTTATTTAACAATATAGTAATAACCATGACTGGACCACTCCTAGTTATTTCGCTCTCCAGATGATACAATTGAATTTACTGTACAAAGTGATCAAAATAGTGAATTGCAAGATAACTACACAATTTATGCATGTCTCAAGGCATTTTCGTTACTATTAAATAAACCACCGTGAAAGCATAGTAAGTTTACAGGTGCAATAACAGCAGATGTAGTGAAACCCTTCAGGTTACACTCCCCATAAAACTCTAAGGGACCTTTCTCTGCAGCTCCTCTGGTTCAGCTTTTATAATAACACTGTAATAATGGAGGTGTGGTCAGTCAGCACCACAGAGAGTGTCAGAGGGGATTAGACTCTCTGGACCACCCTCATGTCCACATATCCTCTGAAGGGAGTAGACTGCACTAAGGGCTCCCCATTAAAAGCACGTGTGTGAGAGCAGTAAATACAGGGATTACATTTGCAGGTGCAGTCATTACGCTGAAGAAGTAAAGTGTCTCTATGTGTGACATCCTGGTGGGCACTGTTAGCAGTTCATTAGCAGCTAAGACTTTGTGGAGGGAGGCGCAGTTAAATGTTTATTTTCTGTTCTATTTACAGCTCCTGTTAAAGTGGGGCTACCTGATTTTTACACTGTGAAAGGAGGAGGTACATATTTAAACCTCTAGATTTATACTAGCTCCAGAGGTTATGTTAGCTGGTATATGATGTTGCTGTGAAGTAAACTCACAGTTCAACTTCATCCCACAAATGAACAAATAACATAGTACTGTATATAAGCAAAGATTATGACTATTATGCTGTAGACAACAATGACCTTGTTCTAGTTTTAGTTCAAATGCTGCCAGTGAAATAACATTATGCCAGTCCTTAGTGCGTGAGAAGCAAATAAAGCCCCATTTATCTGGACTCAGGAGGTAGTGGTTTAATAACTACTCCTGATGCTCAACATGTGGTAAATAAAACAAGATCCGTTTGATTCAGTCACCAGTGCACATGTTAAATGTCTATATATATATATAAAATATACCTACCAGCTTTGAGCAGTTTTAAAAAGAAAACAACCAGAAAAAAATAACAACCATTTTCAGAATTGGCAGACAATGATGGAATTTTCAAACTCAGCCAGCCCAAGTGACCCAAAAAAGTCTAGTGTAACCTCTGCCTGGCTCTCACAAACCCTTTGGCACATCACTAGTGTTTACATGCACAAATGTTTCTGGCACATGCACAGCTTTAGAGCAGCTTTCAAATGGCAAAGTGAAGCAGGGCTTACAAGACCTCACACAGCACAAATGTTGTAGTTCAAGCTAAAACAGCCCTTTCAGATCAGATTTTGTTAAAACAAAGCTCAGATTAAAGTCAAACTTGAGTGACAGAGCTTCAGACAGAGCAGTGCCTCTAGCTCGCTTCACTCCCCCAGGGAATGTTGATGACATGAGCTGCAAAGTATCAATACTCAATGAGGGAAAACAAACATTTCCACTCTTGGAAAGTAAGGTTATGTCTGTATTTTCAACATTATGACTTGTTTTATTTGGAAGTAGTCACACAGCACATGGAGGCCTGGCTGTCCCTAGGGCGCCTCACAGTTACACCCGCTCTGGGTACTGCTGAGAGTGTGGGATGGACTTATTAAGGCAAACAGTCATCAGGTATTAAGTATTTCACAGAGCTGCTTATGTGTCATTATACAAGCAGGGGTCATTCTGTCAAGTATACTTCACATGTTTTCACCAGGGGAAGGAAACTAAATAATAAATAATCACTGAGGGCTAAAACTATACATACTATACTAGTCAATTTTATGTCATATCAGAATGTGATGTCATCTCAGAATCAGGAGGTTGCGCAAAGAATAAATTGGTAACAGACATATAAGCTTCTTTTATGGTCCTTTTTATAAAATGCCACTGAGAATTGACTGTAAAATGCAAATAAAATGGCATCTTCACACCTAAAAACAGTGAGAAATACTGATATACCACACCATACCTTGTGAGCAATAACTGAAACTTACCTTTTGTCAAAAAGTCAAAAGACTATAACTAAAATGTAAATCAGTTGTGAAAAACAGCAGACACAAACAGAGGAGTGCAGACAAAGCTGAGTGACCGCAGACTAAAAGCTGGACATGTGTGACAGAGAAGCAGGACTCACAGATCTTGTGCTTTCCTTTCATGGGGAACTTGACGAGCAGCTCCTGAGGGCTGGAGCAGAGGAAGACGAAGGGAGAGGCAGACTCCTCACACACGTCCGGGCACTGCAAACACAAACACATATAAGCCTGGCTCGAGTATTACTGAACACTAAATGAAAGATTAACACAGAGAGTTCGGGATCAGTATGCATTGCAAATGTTGTTTGGAACTTTTGAAAAGTTAACATTTCTGTTTCAGTTTGGGGCATGATAACATTATAAACTTTGGTTGAAAAAGGTGTCAAATGTAGTCATCTGGGGCCAGTATTTCAAACATACACCACCAGTGTTACCACCAGACTTTTTCCACAAAGTTTGAACATTTAACATTAGGACTTTTATTCATCTAAATTACATTTAATCAAAATTGGATCAAAAATATAAAAAGAGCACTGAAAGGCCCAGACGACCCAAGGATCGAACCCGGAACCTTGCTGTGAAACGTAAGCACTAGCCACTCAGCCACCGTGCTGATGTTACCTGTAAACCTGTCATACCACTTTAAGCCCCTGAATGCTCCTCTGGTGAGCATAAATCCTTCACAGTGTGACTACATCAGACAGCAGTAGCAGAGATAGTTCATGATGTGGTACAGAGATACTGTCAGAGCTGCTCTAGCTCCCACACTGCTAATGCTAGCAGCTAATGAGCCATTTACCATGCTAATGTGAGCTACAGCTACATCAGATCTGACTGAAACACTTAGACTGGAGTGACTGAGATGAATGACAGCATTTCATTTTTATAAAGCTGACACACAGAACTACACAAGGGACAAGGACTAGATTGACATTGTAATGGGGTAGGGTTAGGCAAGTTTGCACTCAAAATAATCATAGTTTCTTTATAGAGGGCATATTACACTTCTATGAGGTATTAATTGTTAACACATAACATAATTAGATCACCATGTGGCCTTTTATTGCTTTAAAAAATCCAGTGGATTATTGCACAAATTGCTATATTCACCGAAAACAACGTTTCACTTTTGTTTTTTAATGCTCTGAGTCCCCTCTCACTTTGCCCCCTTCAGAGCACTATCACAGCACAATCAGCGTGCATCCCACTAATGAAAATACAGCACATCACATCAGGTTTGTTAAGTTGGAGTATATTGTTTTGTATCCTGTTTTTGTATATTTATGATAAATGGTGGTGCAAGACTATGGCTGACGTAGGCTAGTGGGCTGAGCCTTGTACAGGCAAACTGTAAAGAGGGTTCGAATAGTGCCCGGGAGAGATCGCTAGATTACTCAAACATGCATGGATGACAAAACTATGTTTTGATGGGGGAACAATGTTATAACATAGAAAACTCAAAAAAGTTGATTCTGCATCATACCCCCTCTTTAATAAAGAGTTTGTTTTGATAACAGTTCAGTATTGATCAGTCTGCCTTGGTAAAATGGTAGAATGGATAGAATGGTAGAAGAGTCTGTGGGTGTGTGGGAAAAGCAGCTCCTCGCAGACTTGAGTTCAGACTTATTTTTCAAATAAGTAATCAAAAAAGGAGTTATTTCAATCATTTTCAATATGTAGATCTTATCACTGTAGGCTACTTGTTTTACCCTGATAATGGATCTGTGTTATCTCAACTCTACTTAAAAAGTAGAGCACAACAAAAAAGCAATGCATCATACTAACACTTTTAGTTATGTCATCCTTTGTTTTAGTACAAATACGCAACTTAATGCTATACAGTCATACTGTCCTAATTTTGTTGCCTGATCGGCCAGTCTGTTCAAATCCAGGAGGGTCTAGAATCGGACCATAGAGTGTCACAAACCCCCGTTCTAACTTGGAACGGTCCAAACACAGCCGCTGATTTGTATCACACGTCTCTCAAATGAAGAAGACGTCTCCTCTCTAAAATTCTTGTATCATTCAGAACAAAATACATAACTTCTACCTGAGATAAATAAGAGTTTAGCGCTTCAGTTATTTTTACTCCTAAACTGCCATGTTTGGTTTTACCGGAACGGTCTGTTTGGTTGGTAGTCATGCCCTTTGGAAACGAGGAGACAGGATATGGAAACTTGTCTTTGTAAAGTTTTTTCAAAGCGTGTGGTTGTGGCTGGCCAAGTAAGTATTTTTGGCCACAGTTATCATTCCGTGGAAATCTCATACCATCTCATCCCTATCCAGTACAGATACTTTTGACAACCCTATTGCTTACCACTACTCTACACATAGTTTTAGTGATGGTTTTAAAAATACCATTCCGTCTTGAAGGTATATGAAAGACAAAACAGCATTAACCACATATTCCACACTCTGGCCCGTCGCTGTCACATTCCTAAAAGTGTATGACACAGCGGTGCAGTGTGGAGCAGGGCTGTTTTAGTGCCTATAATTGACAGCACCACAGCCCGCGGAGGCCAGGGACATTGCTCTATCCATCTCTCTATCTCTTGCTCTCTCTCCAAATCGCTCTACCTCTCTCTCTCTCTAAATCTTTCTACCTCTGTCTCTCCCAGTACTTTTTTCTCTTGCTCTCTCTCTACCTCTCTATCTTTCTCCTGCACTCTCTCTGTCTACCTCTCTTTCTCTATACCCCTCTTGCTCTCTCTAAATCTCTCTACCTCTCTCTCTTGCGCTCTCGCTCTACCTCTCTACTGCTGTCTTTTGTGCTCTCGCTCTTTCTCTCCCTCCAAATCTCTCTCTCTCTCTAGCTCTCTTTCTCCTGCATTCTCTCTGTCTACCTCTTTTTCTCTATACCTTTCTTGCGCACTCGCTCTATCTCTACTTGCCTGTCTTTCTCTATACCTCTCTACCTCTGTTTCTTGTGTTCTCTCTCTACCTCTCTCTTTCTAAATTTCTCTACTCTCTCTTGCACACTCTCTAAATCTCTCTACCACTCACTTGCGCTTTCTTTCTCTCTCTCTCTCTCGCGCTCTCTCTCTTTCTCCAGACCTCTCTACTTCTCTCTTGTGCTCTCTCTGTCTCAAATGTTTCTCTCTCTAACCGTCTTTCTTGCACTTTCTCTCTCTAAATCTACCTCTATCGCTCTCTCTTTCTTTCTATCTTTCTCTCCGGTGTCAATGATTGGCCTCAGGTGAGCGGGGGACTGGCTGACGCAGTGACAGAGGAGTCATCTCTCCCATCAGCGCAGCTCTCAGCCTATTTCCTCCGGTGCAATCAGATCCCAGCCTGTGATTAGATCCCCCCAGCCAGGAAGCTCCCCTTTACACTGGGACCTGCCACAGAGAGGCAGAGAGAGAGACAGAGAGAGAGAGAGAAAGAGAGTAACGAGAGAGAACAAGCAAGGGAGAGAGACAGAGAGAGAGAAAAAGAAAGTGAGCAAAAAAGAGAGTAAAGAGAAAGAGAAGCGATCAAGAAAGAGACCGAGCAAGGGAGAGAGAGAGAGATAGAGAGAGAGAGAGAAAAAGAAAGAGAGAGGGGGAAAGGGAGAGAGAGGGAAAGACAGAGAGAGGGAGAGAAAGAGAGAGTGAGCAAGAGAGTGAGAGAAAGAGCAAGAGAATGAAAGAGAGCGAGAGAACAAGTGAATGAACGTGAGAGAGACAGAGTGAGAGAGAGAAAGAGCGAGAGATAGAGAGAGAGAGAGAGAGCGCTGCAGAGGACAGACAAATGTGGGGCTCACAAGACGGATCAGAACAGTGGGGAGAGTGACAGGCTGATAGGGCAGAGCAGTATTGCACATCATGGGGAGTGTCAGATTGGACGTTATGCAGCAGCAGTGACAAACTACGGAAACCTATGGTCATAATAAATAGGTTCAGTTCACATAGAATCTGATGTTGTCAAAATTTCAGATAGACGCCTGTATCAGGCACTCTTCCAATAGTTACAGCTGTCTTAGGGCAGACAGGCTGACAGGGGCACTCAAAGAGTCTCTTGGGGTCCTGAAGCAAATATTACAGGGGGGATTCAATCAGATATCAGCACACAAAAACAATCATTACAACAATATATCATAAACAATAATGCATTGCATTTATATAGCACTTTATAATGCATTATTCATATACTCCACACTCAGTGGAGGAAAGCCACTATTGTAGCCACAGCTGTCCTGGGGCAGACAGACAGAAGTGAGGCTGCCATCTGCGCCATCCGCCCCTCTGATCTCCACCAGTCATTCACTCCATACACCATACACCAGATTCATACTAGGGTAAGGTGGGTGAAGTGGGTGAAGTGTCTTGCCTAAGGAGGACACAATGACAGTTTGCACTAGAGCCCCGCGTTGTATTCCCAGCAGCCAATCCCATCCAACTACTAACCAGGCACCATCTTACTTAGCTTCCAAGATCTGAATAGATCTGGCATTGAGGTATGGCCACAAACAAGAAATAGCCTTAAAGGGTAGTGGAAGATGACTTGCAATGTGACCCTTGTAAAAGGCAGTGAAATAAAGGCACCCGGGGCACTCTGTGGCTGTGCAAAACAATTAAAAGACCTTCATTTTATATAGACCATCTAATCATGTGATCAGTGTATCAGATGAATAGGCCTGTCATGATAACAAGTGAACTGTGAAAAATTGCAACAGAAAAATATCACTTTATAGCACTGACACAACAACCCTAATGCACAATAATGGAATGTACTTAAGGCCAGCAATAAATAAACAGCTCAATTATACCTTTTAGTAGTTAGTTCTAGTCTCTATGAGGGCTTCACTATATGAAAAAAGATGCAATATTCCATAACTATCTTTTGTATTGTGATAATGATAATGAGATATTTTAATATACTTTTTGGCACAATAAGTTAATGAAAAATAACAAAAAATGCACATGCCTTCATTTACTGGGTCAAAATAAAAACTTAACAAAGACAAACCCATAGCTATTCTGTTAAGCCCTTATATCTATGTGTCACCCTTCATTTCAGTATGTGTGCTTCTGTGATATCCATCCCAATACTCCTGATACTAGAAAAGAAATACAGCACACCATAGACCTGTCAGATTAAAGAACTTAAACATTTATTCAGCAAAGTTATTCATTGGATTGTTTCTCCATAGCCACAGTGAGGCGTAACTCAAACATGCCATCAGTGCCAATCAGCTCACGTCATGTTAATAATTGATGCACAGTTGTCAGAAGCAGTTAGGCCCTGGAGCCCGGAGCACTTTGAGAGTGATTGTTTTTGCCAAGCTCCACATTCAACTGAAAATGAATTATTGAACTGACCTAATTGTTCGTATTTATAGTCTGATTTGAATGAGAACTCCCATAGTGATTATTTTGACACTGTAATGTTTTGTTATAGATGTCACGACCTTAATTAAACAATGTACGAACAGTCACTAGAGGCGGGGTCATCACATATTACAGATGGTCAGTTATGGCGGCTGGTGAAGAGCAAAGCAATTAAGTTTCTGGAGGCTGGTAGGGTGGCAAGGTTTTGGAAAACAATCTAATTGAGATTTAATAATTCAATTTCAAGTAATACAATTTTCATCAGATTTGCAATTTATGCTCTTAGATTTGGTTTTAGATCAAGGAGCATGAACATTTGGGAGTATAGTGCTGAGTTCACACCGCGGCGTCAAAATGGTGGCAAATGCCTCTAGTTGGAGCCTTTGCATTTGCAAGGACAGATGCTTGAAACTTGAAGCAAATTTCACCGAAAGTTAAAATTTTTTAACTCTGGCATCTGACGCCTGTGGCATTAACGAAACGTGACGCGTGAACATTCAAGACGCGCCGTGTGAAAGCATGAAATGCGCAGCGGAAACGTTAGACTAGCCTAGACACAGCAAGACACAGCATAATGAAATATGAACTGCTAAACTAATATAATCATCCAGTGCATTTAAGATTGTGAATAATTGTGAAGCTCTAGTGGCCAGTGCCAGAATTTCTGTCATTATTGTAATTAGGGGAAAAAACAACATCTATTTAATTCTTTAATTGGATCAAATCATAAATCACTTCACATGCCTCACAGCAAGACAGTTACAGAGTTGATCCCCGAGTCGCCCGGGCCTTTCTGTGCAGAGTTTGGATGTTCTCCCTGTGTCTGGGTGGGTTTCCTCAGAGCACTCTGGTTTTCCCCAATCAACCCAAATATGTACATAGGTCAAATCCTCCTTCTAAGGTAGTCCTGACCAAGACTAGCTCAAGATCTGGAGATGGATCCTGAGCGCGGCACTGTGGTGCCCACTACTTCTGACATGGTCTCGATGACATTAAGGGATGGGTCAAATCACGTGTACCTTAACCTTGACACTTTTATATGTGTCCATATCCTATTCACTGCTACTTTGAAGACAATACAACCAAGTAACAGCATGTGAAACAGTTATGACACTATAAGCTAATGAGTCCATCAGTAACTCTAATGTTATGCTAATATTATACTAAAACTAAATGAACTGACCACAAAGGCAGAGCGCTAAAAGCGTCTCCCTTATGGACACACATGGTCTCATACAGCCAGGGTGCCTTGTTAAACACACACCTGCTCTTCAGTGATTATAATGAACAGAGATGAGATTAGACAGGGGCTGGATGAGAGGGCCTGAGGGACACAGTTCTGAGGAGAGAGGACGGTCCATGCTGCGTTAAAATAGGCTCTTCACACTAAAGTCCAGAGGATGGTAAAGCATTATACCTACTCTAATCTAGAGTGATTCAACAAGGCCAGTACTCTCAATGTATTCATCACAGAGAGTTAGTGGGTGGATCTGTGCATGATAATTACACTTCTGATCACGGTTCATTAACGTGGTTGGAACTGGATCTCATATTTTTCTAATTTCATGCATTTTTACACTGATTTAGATTGAACCAACACAAAAATTAGCACAGAAGCAGAATAGGGAGAGGGAGAGCTTTTTGCATGACAACATATGTGGTATCAATAATAGTCTTTTTTATATTGCAACGTTCTAGTTTATGTATAATTTCAAAAGGCTAGATATACCCCCACTTTCAGTTTGAATCATTTAATAATATCTTACCCATGGTCATTTGTTTCTGTGATTAGTTTGTAGATAAAATGATTCTCACACTGTCTTCTGTCATATAATTAAATACAAAAAGAACCAGTCTTTTGAAGACTCTTTGAAATGATTAGATCCAAAATATTCGGATCCCATGAAAGAGCCGAAAGTCCCTTCACTACTTCTGACGATTAAAAATATGTATTTATTTTAGGGCCATGACTAATTATCACATTCCACTGTAATTGGGAATACTAATACTAGTCTGTTACAGTCTGCAAAGGGAGTGTCTAAGTGTCTAAATAAAGGACACAATGAAAGTGTAAGCCCCGAGTGTGATTTAACCTTGTAACCTTATGGTCAGAAGGCGACGATTTTCAAATGGCACCACTGTCTATCTTTAGAAAGTTAAAGATAGGCCTGTCATAATAACTTTATCGACCAATCAAACATAAATGATAGCTGAAAAAAATGTTTTGGGCTCGAGATTTAAAGCACTGATGAAATGTATGGTTGTATGAGCAGCACACTTCTTTTAAAGGGCCCATATTACACTGTTTTCTGATCTATGTTATAATGTTCATCACAAACATACCGGGAGCTGTGTTTTGTTTCATTTACACGTTTAACACACAAACCCTACATATTTAGGCTGAGTTCTTCTTTCTCGGGCTGAGTTTTCTTTCTCAAACAGAAAACACTCTGTTCCACTTTGTGATGTCATGTGGTAATGCAGGAAGTGCTCCACTGCATTTTTAAATGCCATACACCAGGGGTCTTTTTAAATTACATTTACATTTACATATAAAAACGTTTTATAAAGTTTAATGTAGTGTGGTTCAGAGGTCAGTCTTGTGTGCATGACAAACCATGGCGTTTGCTGAGATGAGCTAGCAAGTGCGAGAAAATGGATGCGGTTTCTACCCCCAAAAGTATGGCAGAAAAAAGGAAGAAAACTTAGCATTCTCACAGTGACTAGGAGGAAGAGTTCTTTTTTACTAACGTGAAAGAAAAATGTGTGTGTCTCATTTGCGGAGCGACTGTGGCGACGGCAAAGCGGCACAACGTGGAGAGACACTTCAATACATGTCACAAAAGCTACAATGCTTAATAATATAAAATTAAAGGTAAACATTGCAGCTTTGTTATTTCAGAAGTGTGTTATCAAACTGGTAGCCCTTTGTATTACTCAGTACCCTTGAAGTAGCTCTCACTTTCAAAAAGTTTGGTCATACACCTTCACTAGAATCATTTGGATAATTTCAGCCCTGGAATTGCCAATCTCTACTGAACAAAAGGTAAAAATGGTCCCATTTTTAAATAGCACTTTTCCACATTCAAAGCACTCAAAGAACTTTACATCAAGGAACCACTCACCCATTCACACACACATTCATACACCAGTGTACACAGATACTGGGGGCGAGGTGGGTTAAGTGTCTTGCCCAATGACACAACAACAGCATTCATCTTTGGGAGCTGAAATTGCACTGCCAACCCTGTCGCCCAAAGTAGATGTTAACTTGAAAACTACTGCTTCATGACATCACAAGGTGGACCCAGAGCATTTTGAACTTTGAAGATGTAGACCGAGTTACTCAAACATGTGTGAATGAAACAAAACACAACTCCAGGTATGTTTTTGAGGAGGTAACTACATTATAACATGGCTTAAAGCTCACAAGAATCCATTTTGTGTAATATAGGACCTAAATGTAGCAGATATTTTATAACCTGTTTATTGACTGTTAAGCTGTGATGGGATGACTGATGTGTGACTCATGTGATGGTGAACCAAAGGCTCAGGTGGGATCCTGCTTGCTTGTATAGACAAGTTTAATGCCATACTGAGCCAATGGTGTACACTCCATCATAAAAGTTGAATAGTGCAACTTCAGCCTTTTGTGTATTTTAGTACATTTGATTATTGTTTAAGTATAACTGACACACTTTTTATTGTGTCGATGGCTTAAAATGTTCAGATACATAGAGTTGGGTGTTTGAGTATAGACTGTTGGTGCTCTTGAAACATTCAGACCATAGATTGTATCTGTAAATGGACGTAGCTAACCTGCTAGCCACCATGTTCCAAATAGGAAGAGATAATGGGCGCGCTGCCGGCTAAATCGACTCTGGCTCCAATTCACTTTACATTTCTGCAGTGAGCCTCGTCATTTTGGTCTTGAGGTGCTCATATTAACCCATTCTACATGATCATGTTTTTTTTATTTCACTATTGTGTCCGTAAATCAAGATATGAACATAATAACAGAGGAATCAGGTGCCTTATTTCCGCGAGGTTGCTCCCGCTAGCGTTAGCAACAGGTTTGATTGACAGCATTGCTAAGCTCCCACTCCATGCTAATCCAGCAATGCGGGTGGGAAGGGGCGTTACTTTCAACAACTTCGCTCTGGATTGGCTGTTTGGTTGCTATGATAAAAGCGGTTGAAATTCCAAATATGTAACTCGGCTTCAAATTCGCCCCTGTAACCGCTAGCTTCATTTGGCTGGAGTCGAACGCTATGGAGGAAGTCACACTCCCTTAGTCCACTTCTTTATACAGTCTATGATTCAGACACACTGCACTGGTTTGATCCTGCTGAGCTGCTAGCCTTTCCTCCTGCATTAGCTGATTAGCATTTAAAGCTGTTGAACGCACCTCAGCCTCCTTCACCTAATTGTTTCCATCCTGTGTTAATCAAAAGGCCTGAAACACAGTGCCGCGGTGACACTCAGGTTTAGCCAGGCCTTCCATATTCATCAGGCCTAATGCAGCCAGGAGAGTGCACCGCGAATGAGGTTAAGGAACTACTGCTGAAAGAAAGCATTAAGAGAGACAGATTGCGCTTTCTGAGGTCTTTTGGAAGACTTTTAAACAACTTTGCAATGTTTTTTTTCACGTTTTACAACTTAAAATAAATGTAGACAATGCGTGCTTTGGTCTGCTGGCAACAGAGGGGCTGCATAATGTTGAAAAGGCATAAAGTAGCACATCTAACTAATTACAGCACCATGACGCTAACAGATCGGTGCTTTGTTGTAGAAAAGGCAAAAGTGCAAATAAGGACAACTCCAGATAAACACTAGAGCACTTCTTTAGCCTGGCTTCACCTTTCCTTACCCACTTTTCCACTGGTGGATTGACTCATCAGAAAAAACGCATGCACTAAACTTTATTAAGGAGGTAGTATTACACTTCAATGGGGTATTAATTGCGGGAGTGTGGGTGACGTAGGCTTGTGAGCTGAGCTTTGGATTCGAACAGGGCCTGGGAGAGATCGCTAGATTACTCAAACATGCATGGATGATATATGAAACCTCCTCAGGCATGTTTTTGATGAGGGTTATAACATGCTAGAAAGCTCCAAAAAGTCAAGTTTCATTGATTTAGTCCTAGATGAGATATTCACAGATATTTGAGATGAAATGTCTTCCACTTTGACACATGCGATCCAAATAAGTGGCTGTGACTGAATCCTAATATAGCTTGGAGAAATGATTCCCAGACGCTCCCGCATTCAATGGAAAGTGAGGGTTTGGCTCGCCAGGCAAGCACCTCCTAGTTCCCGGAGAATGTTCCACAGTATGGTATTAATGGTATCTTACATGCATTAATCCATTACAGATGTTTTTCCTTGTTCAAAAACACCTTTAACTCGTACATTCTTACTGTGAGCAGTGTGGCCTGTCCACAGATACGACCTATAACTTGGCCTGGTGACGTTTCCCACTTGTCTTTATGGAGCTAGACAAGTTTAATGCCATAATGTGGAATAGGAAAAAAGCAGTCTCCATGGAGCAGGTAGTGGGCTCTAACAGATTACTAAAACGTGTAAATAAAACTACATTCTGCTCCACATATTAAGCATTAAGCAAAAAATTTACATCATCGAAAAACTTTTAAAAAGACCCATACTATGCATTATGCGCTCCCTATACTGGGATCTTGGGTCAGCGCTCCATCTACTGGCAGCAAAAGCAATTACCATTGAAAAAGCAAACAAAAACTAGAGTTAGCAACCTTTTCTGACCTGCAAGAATACAAGCATGCAATTATAACGCTATTTGTCTTAGAATAGCTTAAAACGAGTCTGGAGAGATTTCCAGCCTTAGAAACAGTGCAGGAGACCTTCGAACTTTTATCTATGGCATAACAATTCTGGGAAATTCCAAATCAAGTGTTTTATGAGGAACAGGACCTTGGGAACATGACTCATGAAACAAGCATGAATGAAGCTAAATACAACGTCCTTCCTTTTGATGAGGGAACAATGTAATAATATGGTTAAAAGCTCAAAAATATGTGTTCCTTATGTAACCAGAATTCCATAAAAAGTCAAAGAAAAGCTGTATTGCGTGTGGATGTAGGCCTTAGTCACACGTCTGAGTGCATCCCGAGCTGTCAGGACTGGTCAGAAACACTGCGGCTCTCTCTGGATCAGCAGCAGATATTTTTAGAGGCTAGCTTTGTCCTCTCCACTCTGAATGAACCCTCCAATCCACTAGAGCCTTTTCACAGATGCCACTGACAGCCTGTGTGTGCTGACTCAGGCCTCATGGTGCTACTGTCAGGCACGCACTTTAAGAGGACAGCACAAATATACCGACATGACATTTTAGTGAGTTCAATGGGATGTGTTTTACAGTTTGCTGATGGCAGAATTTCAAATGGACAGCATGGGCCATTTTACTCTATGGGTGATTCAAAATTCCAAAATGTGTGGATGAATCATGGCACCACATTCTGACACTATGGTGAAAAAGGTTCACATCAAGTTCTATTGAGCTGAAAGAAAGCCATTAAACCCAGTGCCAGGTTTTGTTGATATATCCAGTAATTACACAGATATTAGCCATAAACCAAAACAAACCAAAACAAAACATTTTCATATAGGCTGTTCCAGGAGTGATGTGTTTAGAATAACAGGGCACACAGCCTGGGACTTATATAATCCCTTTCGTTTTAATGATGCAATATAATAAAACATTAATTTCATATAGAATTGGTATTTTTAGATCACAAAAATAAAGAGTTGTTTATTAATGAGTTCAGACATGTTTGTAGGATATGTGGTGCTTGATGAAATAAAATTTTATTGCTTTTTTTTTGGTTTGATTTGTCCAACATAACATTCATGCTAATTTCAGCTAACTTCATTAAACTTAAATGCTGCTACACAATGTAATGCTTCCTAACGAGGGTCAGATGTCACGTGTGGTTGAGTGGTTGTCAGTTGCCAAAACAATCCTGGTTTTCATAGTTTGCAATGTTTGGTGTCCAACACTGACACCCCATTGAGAATGTATAGCCTTATGAGACTAAGAGGCTCTTCACCAACTTGCAGCGCTCTGGTCTAACTATAAATCAGATGTTATGTCTATAGACCATTGGTTCTCAGCCTTGGGGTCGCAACCCATTTCTGTTGGGTTATGATGGGCTTTTGTCAGTTTGTTCCATGGTTAAATGGCAGCAATAAAGCTTGGCGGGTCTCATGCATGAACCTTCTGTCAGGCTCTGATAATGTGTTTGTGCAGATCATAAAGCTTATTTTAATGCATAGCTCTTGTTTTTGTCATGTGAGCATGTGCGCACATCACTGCAGATAATGAAATTGTTGTCTCACCAAACATTAAAGTAAAGTGCTTTTCTCCTACTAACAGCTTTACAGTGACTTAAATGTACAAATAAAAAGTCTGTTTTTCTTAATATTACATTCTTTATACAAGCCTATAACCTACTTCAAAAATATGTCTAGGAAAACTGAGGGAAAAAAGTAAACAAGTAGGTGAAGTCGCAAGAGGTGACCAATAAGAGAAAGTGGGTCGCCAGAAAAACGCTTGAGAGTCACAGGTTTAGACTTTTCACTCTTAAAATGAACTGCTAAATTCAGTGTAAAGTAAAATAACATTGAATGAAAAATAATAAAAAGACCAATTTGCTACATTTCCAGAAAAAGTCTGAATTTCATTCTGGTAAACAGATGTCTCATAAATCTCAAGGCTATGGCTATTCTCCGTACTTAGTCACAACATTTTTCATAAACACTTCTGGAGCCCAGAAAATTGATCATTATGTTCCCAAACAATTTAAATTTTATCACATTGTTTTGGGTAGCCGCACCATCTGTGAGACTTTGTAGTAAGCATGATAAGTGGGTGTGAACAATCTACATAAATTTCATCAAAACAATACAAGCCCGGCAGAAAGAAAAGCACCAGTCTGAAGAGTTGAAGGAGTCATACTGCCTCGCTGCTTCTTTGGAGGCTGACAATTCAATACAGTGCCCACTATTTCATTTGCTGGGATCAGACCAGAGGGGATTCAACAATAACAAGAAACAAAAACAAGAAATTCAGAAGTTCATTGGGATAGTAGAAGGGCAGGAGGCATGGGCTGCTGAAGGGGAGCCACTCATCAGTCATAGAAAGACATCTGACGTCAGGAGCTACTATTCTAGTGTCTGGGAATCAATTTCAAATCAAATAACAGTTTTTTGTAGACTTTATTTTCTTCTTAGACAAATGTGTTAACTGCTTAAGACTCTTTCTGCCTGTCAGATTTTCAGGAGTACCTAGCCAAAAGGATTAGCTTGTATGTATG
>KN487088.1:10132-22202 GCA_000787095.1 Periophthalmodon schlosseri
CAACAGGTTTGATTGACAGCGTTGCTAAGCGCCCGGTCCCTGCTAAACCAACGGTGCAGGCAGAAAGGGGTGTTACCTTCAATAGTCTCGCTCTGGATTGGCTCTTTGGTTGCTATGGTATTCACACTCAGAATTCCTAATATGGAACTCCGCTCTAAATTGGCCCCTATAATTGCTCCAGCCTCGATGAGTTTCATTTGACTGGAGCTGAACACTATGGGTGATGTCACCCATAGTGTTTGGCTCAAAAAAAAAAAGTGTTTGGCTTTTTTTTTTCACTAATTTAAATCACAACAGCTCCAGAGTACAGGGGAGGATGCCTGAGTATAAAGACTGTGGTGGTTTGCACTCTTTTAAAAAGATTTTACAATCACACCTGACCCTGTGCGTCCAGAGCCTTGACTTATAGATAGAGACACATACAAGTCTGTCTCATTCTCAGTATATGGACAGGCCTCATGTGAAAACTCAGAACCTCCAGAATTCATTCACTGAGCTGCAGAGGCTGCACTAGCACTAATTCATGATTGGCTGCAGGTGCTGAGGTTTAGGGAGTGACCATTCAGATCAGAGAGAGGCATTTTAGGTTTAAACCACCTGGATTTCAGCATTGAAACTGGCAACCCAAATGAGAGACTCGTGTGAGGCTTGTTCTGCTTTCTGATTGGATAATCGTCTTGAATCAAAACAGCAAATTATAACATAAACAACATCACCATTATGTCCAATGTTTTTGTATTTAAGAATAAATCTGCATTATGGTAGTTATCAGTAAAAGTCATATTTGATTTGAACATGTTTACCTGATATCTGGGGACACAGTGAGGTCATTTATCTATGAACTTGAGTCAGTGAAGTATAAACCTCTGTCCTTAAACTGTATCTGCCCCTCCACAGAGCCGGCTCCGGTGCAGCTGCTCACGGCGACGCATGCGGCGCGGGACAAGTACCTGAAGGTTTACTGGAGCCACGCCCATGGGGACCGTGACTCGTATGAGGTGTCGATCCAGCACAGCTCCCAGTCTGTGCTCAACACGTCTGTGGCCCCAGACCAGAGCGAGTGTGTGTTTGAGAGACTGGAGCCCGGCAGACTCTACACCGTCCTGGTAAACACACGGAGCGGGAACTACGAGACCAGCGCCTCCACACACGGACGCACACGTGAGTATAATACACACATGACACACGCACACACAGCTTATGTTATCAACAATTCCTGGGGGTGTGATGCTAACTTAAAGCACTGCTCTGTCTGAAGCTCTGTTACTGAAATTTGAATTTAACTTGAGCTTTATTTTAACACAATCTGACCATAAAGAACTGATTTAGCTGAAACTACAACAGGTGAGCTGATTTGTGCTGTTAAACAAGTCCATCTTAAATAACATTACAGTCACAAACTAGCTAGCATTAGCCAAAGGTTTTTCAGTTAGTCACTCTCACCTTTTTATTGAAAATCAAACTCCGCTCGGATTGATCACTCGCTCCTGAGAATGTGCTGTTTAAATCCAATCCAATTTTTGTATTTTTTTCTTGAGTTTTCAGACAATCTTAAAACTTTTTTGACAGTGTTTGCTAATAAGCGCATTGTGTCATCGCTGTTGTGACTCTTCGACCAATTAGATTCAAATATTCATCATGGCGTTCCACCTTTTCCTAATATCCAACGTCTCTCCTGTCTCTCCCTCCATCCTCTCCCTCCCTCTCTTCACAGTCCCAGCTCCGGTGCGCTCCCTCTCCCTCTCCTCCTCCTCCTCAGACTCCCTCTCAGTCTCTTGGTTCTCGGCTCCAGGAGAGGTGGATCACTACGAGGTTCAGCTTGTGTATAACGACATAAAAGTGTTCCCTCCTCAGACTCTGGGGGGCGCCGTCGACCGCTGCACCCTCTCCTCACTAACACCAGGGCGGCGCTACAAGATCCTGGTGTCCACGTTCAGCGGCCCAAACCAGAGAGCGGTCTACATCGAAGCACGTACAGGTACCAGAACTAAACCAGGACTAAACTAGGACTAGAGGTCCATCTGACTCTGGGCATCTGACTCTGCTCTCTTCAGTCCCTGGGCAGGTGAGGAACGTCCACGTGTCTAACGGAGGAGACAGCAGCAGTCTCCGTGTGTCCTGGTCCTCGGCTCTGGGGGACGTGGACAGTTATTGGGTCTACCTCTTCAGAGAGTCCCGGCTCCTAGACTCTAGACCGGTCCCCAAAGACCAGACCCAGGTTCAGTTCCAGTCCCTCCAGCCAGGCCAGACTTACAATCTGGTGGTGCAGACTCTGAGTGGAGAGAGAGACAACAACTGCACAGCCACCGGCAGGACAGGTGAGACATGACTAAGACAGGTGGGACACGACTAAGACAGGTGAGAAAGGACTAAGACAGGTGAGACAGGACAAAGACAGGTGAGACAGATGAGACAGGACTAAGACAGGTGAGACATGACTAAGACAGGTGGGACAGGACTAAGACAGGTGAGAAAGGACTAAGACAGGTGAGACAGGACTAAGACAGGTGAGACAGGACTAAGACAGGTGAGACAGATGAGACAGGTGAGACAGGACTAAGACAGGTGAGACAGATGAGACAGGTGAGACAGGACTAAGACAGGTGAGACAGGACTAAGACAGGTGAGACAGGACTAAGACAGGTGAGACAGGTGAGACATGACTAAGGCAGGTGGGACAGGATTAAGGCAGGTGAGACAGGACTAACACAGATGAGACAGGTGAGACAGGACTAAGACAGGTGAGACATGACTAAGACAGGTGAGACAGATGAGACAGGACTAAGACAAGTGAGACAGGACTAAGACAGGTGAGACAGGTGAGACATGACTAAGGCAGGTGGGACAGGATTAAGGCAGGTGAGACAGGACTAACACAGATGAGACAGGTGAGACAGGACTAAGACAGGTGAGACATGACTAAGACAGGTGAGACAGATGAGACATGACCAACAGATACATTTAATGCCACACAGTGCTATGGAAATAAAGTTTAGCATTTTAAACTTGACAATTGTTTCTGCCTATTTAACAATGTTTATTAAATATTGCACTGTTATATAAACCTCTAAAGTTTAGACAGCTCCACCTCCTCCACCTCCTCCACCTCCTCCACCTCCTCCACCTCCCCCACCTGTGCCTACATCCATCTTCAGATCAGATGAGAATATATAAAATATTTTGCCCTTTTGTCCATCCCCTCAGTCCCCTCTCGTGTCTCTGGACTCCGGGTCTCTCCACTTCCGTCGTGGCGTTCTCTGGAGGTGTCCTGGGAGCGGGCACTGGGTGTGGCAGACGGGTACAGTCTCACCCTACAGGACGACCGGGGTACTGCAGTGATGAACGCCTCTGTCCCGAGCTCCCAAACGCAGCACAGGTTTGAAGATCTGAGCCCGGGAAAGAGCTACAGAATCCTGGTCCAAACCCGGAGTGGAGGAGAGAGGAGTGAAGCCACCAGCGCCCAAGGAAGGACAAGTAAGAAAGACTTTATATAGAGACACTTTATATAAGATAATATCTAAAACATACAGGTATAGAGACACTTAATATAAAATATAGAAGAGAACGGAGGAAAAAGGAGTGAAGCTGCCAGTGTGTATGGATGGACCACAGACTGTATATATAAATGGACATAGCTAACCTGCTAGCAGCCACGTTCCAAATAGGAAGTGATAATGGGCGCGCTTCCGGCTCCATTGACTCTGGCTCCATTTCACTTTCTATTGAAAACTTTGGCCCCTCTCTCTAACTGCTGTTGTCAGGTTTGTCACTTTGGTCTTAAAATGTTTGTATTAACCCGTTCTACATGGTCCTGATGTTTTTATTTCACTGTTGTATCCGTAAATCAACATATGAACATTGATAACAGACAAATCAGGCACCTTCTTTCCCCGAGGTCACTCCTGCTAGCATTAGCAACAGGTTTAATTGCTAAGCGCACCGTTGGTTTAGGGTCAGTAGCCAATTCTTCACTGGTGATAACTATTTATATGTGCAGCAGTTCGGCAAAGCTATTAATATAATTTTGAAACAAAAGATTTTTAGAGCAAAACATTGCATTTTAGACTCAAGGGGAGTATATAATTTCATATTGTAAAAGTTCACAGCGATATTCTGAGTCTCTGTGTGTCTCAGGTCCGGCTGCAGTCTCAGACCTGGCCCTCCGCTCCTCCGCGTCCTCCAGCCTGTCCTTCTCCTGGTCGCCTCCGGAGGGCGTGTTCGAGGGCTTTGAGATGCTGTTGTACCGAGAGGATGACTCTGTGCAGGAGCGACGCAGAGGAGGAAGTGCAGTCTTCCTCTGCACCTTCTCTGAGCTGAGGCCTGGAGCTGTGTACAAACTGGTGCTGGAGACACAGAGCGGAGAGAGGAGCAACCAGACCTCCATCTGGGCCAGGACAGGTATAGAGGAGGGAGGGGAGGAGGGGGGGTAGCAGAGGAGGAGAGAGGAAAGACGAGAGGAGTAGAGAGGAGCAACCGGACCTCCATCTGGGCCAGGGCAGGTACAGAGGAGGAGGAGGGGGTAGAGGATGAGGAGAGAGGAAAGAGGAGAGGAGGAGGAGAGAGGAGGTGAGAGAGGAGCAACCGGACCTCCATCTGGGCCAGGACAGATACAGAGGAGGGACAGAGGAGGGGGGGTAGAGGACAAGGAGAGAGGAAAGAGGAGAGGAGGAGGAGAGAGGAGCAACCAGACCTCCATCTGGGCTAGGACAGGTACAGAGGAGGAGGAGGGGGGGTAGAGGAGGAGGAGAGAGGAGCAACCAGACCTCCATCTGGGCCAGGACAGGTACAGAGGAGGAAGAGGGGGAGGAGAGGGAGAAGAAGAAAGGAGAGAGAATGAGAAAGGAGAGGAGGAGGAGAGAAAAGGAGGGGGAAGAAGAGGAGGAGCAACTGGACCTCCATCTGGGCCAGGACAGGTACAGAGGAGGAGGGGAGGAGGAGGGGGAGTGGAGGAGGAGAGAGGAGCAGAGAGGAGGAGAGAGGGGGAGGAGAAGGAGGAGAGAAGAGGAGGAGGATTAGAGGAGAGGGGGGGGGAGGAGGGGGAGGAGACAGAGGAGGAGAGAGAAGAGGAGAGGAGAGTGGAGGAGGGAGGGGGGGCAGGAGAGAGGAGGAGAGAGAAGGAGGAGAGATTATGAGAAGAGAAACATGATTATATGCAGAAATACCAGACAGGTGAGGGGAGAGGAAAACTGAAGAGTGGCGAGGCTGTGGAGTATGACGTACGGACCCTGAGGGCCGTTCGATGCCGCTTGCGGCTTATTTTCTTTTATTGCTCATGATGAACATATAATTATGAAAACATTTATAGAGGTCAATCAGATGTAAATGTTTTAAAAGAACATTCTCTCAAACTCTGCTGTATCAGACTGGCCCAGTGCCATCATTGTGTTTCATTATCTGACCCCTGCCCCTGTCTTTCCTCAGTCCCGGCTGTAGTGGGCGCTCTCACGGCTCACAGCTCAAACCTCACAGACTCTCTGGACCTGTCCTGGACTCGGCCTGAGGGAGACCTGAGCGGGTTCACTCTGGTTCTGCTGGAGCCAAACGGGACTGTGAGGTCAGAGCAGGAGACTGGACCAGACCAGACCCGGGTCACCTTCTCTCAGCTCACACCAGGCAGGAAGTACACGGCTGTGGTCACCAGCAAGAGTGGAGAGCTCCGAAACAGCGCCACCATACAGGCCCGCACTGGTATGACACAGGAACTTATGATTTAAACTGCATATTTCTAATGCTGACTTAGTTTGTGTGGAAAAAGTTGAGCAGAACTGGAGGACACCAGGACTGAACTAGTACTAATCCAGGACTCAGTCAAACACAACAGGAAATCTTTAACCATATAATTTTTATTATTTGGACGAGATTGCCTTTCCACAAATCTGACCTGTAACTTGGCCTGATTTGCATCACCCGTTTGTCTCTGTGGAGCTAGATACATTTAATGCCTTACTGGTCTGGGGAACGTTCCAGGCAAGGTTTCCATGACAAACAGGTGCTAGACCCCTTACTAGAAAAGTTACATAGTGCAGTTTTACTTGTAGTTTTTAGGACCTTCTCCAATGTTATAATGTTGTTCTCATCAAAAACATACTTGAAGAGGTTTTAGATGTCATCCATGCATGTTTGAGTATTTTAGCGATCTCTGCCCGGGCCCTATTCAAACCCTCCTTATGGTTATCGTAAGATTCTGTACAAGGCTCCACCCACAAGCCTACGTCACCCATGTTAGCACACCACAATTCTCCATAAATATACAAAAACATGATACAAAACTGTACACAGCAACTTGACAAACCTGATGCGATGTGCAGTAGTTTTATTATTGTGTTGTGATAGTGCTCTGAAGGTGGTAGCCTGAAGCCTTAGCCTGAAGAGCAAAGACAGGGGAGAGTCAGAGCGTCAAAAAAAACACTGAAACTTATAAAACATGTTAATACGTTGTTTTGGGCAAATATAGCATTTTCATAACAATAAAAGGAAACATGGTTATGTGTTACAGTTAATACCCCATAGAAGTAAAATACCCCCTCTTTAAAGATAATTTTAAATCTATATCTCGTCTCCTCAGCGCCCCTGCCCCCCTCCTCCCTCCTCTTCGGCGGCATCACAAACACGTCTCTGGAACTGACCTGGACTGCGCCTGCTCGCTGTGACTATGACGACTTCGACCTGCAGTGGGCGCCACAGGACCCCCTCTCAGTCATTAACCCTTACCACAGCAGGACCTCCGGCAGCAGGATCCTCCGGGGCATGTACCCGGGGAGGTTGTACCATTTCAGGCTGAGCACAGTGAGCGGGGCCCTGGAGGGAGAGGGCCACAGGACGTACAGCCAGAGCATCACGAGGAGCATCAGGACCAGTGAGTCCACAGCCGCTCACTACAACTACTATTTTTATTTGATATTTTGGCAAGGATTTGTTCTGGATTTAGGCCCCGTTTAAATGTTTAAGTATTGTTTTTGCAAATGTCTCCATGGGGTCTTCTTCTGTGCTGACCCTGTAGTTTAGACTCTACAAACATGTTCTGAAACTCATGGGATTCTGGGACTAGTTTAAACTTCAGATTTCAGTCTCTCTCAGATGTGAACGCCCTTGGACGGGTTTAAAATGTGACGTGTGAATCTTCAAACTTTCTCCCTCTCCCCTCTCTCTTCTCTCTCTCCTCTCTCCCCTCTCTATCTTGCTCTCTCTCTTCATCTCTCTCTCTCTTGTTTTTCTCCTGTCTCTCCCTCTCTTGTCTTGCCTCTGTCTCTCTCTCTTCCCTCTCACTCTCGCCTCTCTCTGTTCTATCTCTCCTCTCTCCACTCTCTCCCTCTCTTCCCCCTTTCTCTCTCTCTCTCCTCTCTTTCTCTCTCCCTCCCTTTCTCCCTCTCTCCTACTTCTCTCTCCTCTCTTAGAGCCTGGCCGTGTCCACTCTCTGCACTGCCGTCCTCAGAGCTCCACCTCCATCTCCTGCTTGTGGGCGCCCCCGGAGGCCGACTATGACTCCTACACCATCGAGTGTGTCCTGCAGGAGGCGCAAGTCCTGGTCTATTCCCGAAGGACCGGTCCAGAGTCCAGCTTCTACCTGATCTCCGGTCTGGAACCTCACCGACGCTACACCGTCACAGTGAAGGTCATCTCTGATAGGATGACCAGTGAGCCAGCAAGAGACAGTGTGGTCACCATGATCGACCGTGAGTACAGAGCCAGGACTAGACCGGGACTAAAGCAGGACTAGAGCAGAACGGAACCAGGACTAGACCAGGACTGAACCAGGACTAAACCAGGACTAAACCAGGACTAGATCAGGACTAAACCAGGACTAAACCAGGGCTGGACCAGGACTAGAGACCAGGACTAAAGATCAGTTCTAGACTAGGACTAAACCAGGACTAAACCAGGACTAGATCAGGACTAAACCAGGACTAAACCAGGGCTGGACCAGGACTAGAGACCAGGACTAAAGATCAGTTCTAGACTAGGACTAAACCAGGACTAAACCAGGACTGAACCAGGACTAACCCAGGTCTGAAACCTCTCCCTTGTGTCCTTAGTTCCCCCTATCCCTTCCCTCTCCACTGGGGTTTAGACACATTTAGTCCTGGTTTAATCCTGGTCTAGTCCTGGTGTTAGTCCTGGTTCTTTATAGATGTACCTCCTCTCTCTCCTCAGGCCCCCCTGTTCCTCCCCTCTCCACTCGGGTCACTGAAGTCTCTCAGGTCTCCACGTCCTCCATTTTGTTTGGGTTTAACTGCAGCTGGTTCAGTGACGTGAACGGAGCCGTGAGGTTCTTCACTGTGGTGGTCTCAGAGTCTGATGGTACTTTTACTACAGTACTTTTACTCTACTATAATACTTTTACTTTTACACAATAATCACTGAGACATTACCAGGAAATCAGAAGGTTCAAACTACACAGATGAGACCAGGCACATTCTGCATTTTGATCTTTGTTACCTGAGTCCATTCCATCAATTTTCTTATTAACATTATATTATGGATTTTTCATGTATAATTAAAATATTGAATAAAATTGAATATTGAATGAAAAGATTTTTTTCATTCCAAAAACACAAAACATTGTACATGACCATACAAAAGTTTGGAGACTGTTTCATTTCTGTTTCTTCTTTATTTACCTGATTATTTAGACTGAAGCATCAAAACTATGAATGGCACATGTGAATGTAGTGAACAAAAATACACTCAAAATAACTTGTTTTAGATTTTAAAACATTTCCTTTACCCTTTGCTTTGACCCTGTTTTGGTCTTTTGTCATTTCTTGACCCTGAGGCTCAGCTGTGAAGTGAAAACCATTTCAGGGACTCCATCATGAAGCTCATTGAGAGAAGAACAAGGGTTTGAGCTCCACAAAGCAAAGGGAGGAGACTCTGAGGATCTGAATATAACACATAAAACGTATTTAGTTATTTCACTTTTTTTCTTTGCTCCATACATCTTACTTCCTATATTTGATGTCTTTTGTGGTATATAAAATGTAAAAAGTAGTAAACATAAAGAAAAAAATCCATTGAACGAGAGGGTCCAGGGTGACTGGTCATGTTTATAAAATAGAAACAGAAACAAAACTTCTGTGCATCAAGAAGAAAATTCAATTATATGAAGCATAGATATTTAAATCTTATATGTTTTTATACAAAGATTCTGGCTCAGACCTGCTCCACTGCTCCAGACTCGTTTAATAAGGCACATTCATATTTTAAAATTACATAACATGATTTTATTCATTACACAGTTTACACAGATTATAACTGTGATAAATAATCGCTCTCTCCTCAGACGTGACCAGTGTGCACCCGGAGCAGCGCCACCCTCTGGCCTCCTACAGGGACTATATCTCAAACAGCTCCGTGCGCTCCTACCAGACCGGCTACTTCCCCAGTGTATGCTCCGAAGGCCTGAACCCAAGACCAGACCTGGGTCAAGACCTGGGTCTGGACCAGGTTTTGGACCGGTCTGGAGAGGGGTTCAACATTAGCCTGGGGACTGGGATGGGTCTGCTCGGAGGACCCTGCTCAGAAAGTACAGAGATCTACTGTGATGGACCGCTCAAAGCAAAGACTGCATACAGGTAACAGCAACCAACCTCATAATACAGAGCAGAGGAGGAGCAGAGGAGGAGCAGAGGAGAGGGACAGAGGAGAGGGACAGAGGAGAGGGACAGAGGAGCAGAGCATGCAGAGGAAAGGGTCAAATGGAGCAGAGGATGCAGAGCAGAGGGTCAGATAGAGTAGAGGATGAGCAGACGGAACAGATGATGAGCAGAGGGAGCAGAGGATGCCTCATGGTTGTGTTGTGTTGCAGGATCAGTATTCGGGCGTTCACTCATCTGTCGGAGGAGGACTCAGGTTCTTCTTCTCTGTTCTCGGACACGTTCCTGTCTCTTCCTGTTCTCACTGAGGCTGGTGAGGTTCTGCCATGGGTTCTGCTCAAACATGTTCTAATGATGCAGACAGCCACAGTGAAATAAAACTGTTACTGTCACAATCATGGTCCTTAAAGATGCACTGCGTAACTTTTCTGATGCTTTGCCTGGAATGTTCCACAGTATGACATTAAACATATCTGTCAAACATTGATTTAATTACAGTTGCTTTATATAGAAATACATGCTATCTTACGACATGCAGGCTCGCCTCTCCACAGATCTGACCTGTAATATGGTCTCATGGCTCACCTGCTTGTTTCCATAGAGACAGATACGTTTAATGCCATATTGTGCAACATCTATAGAAAAAGTAATAACATTTCCAAGGACACAAGCAGGTGGCCGACATTCACCAGAAAAGATTCTGTAGTGCAGCTTTAAACAACAGTGAGTTGAATGTTTTAAAGTACTGTGACCTTCTGACACTTCCAACTGTTTCAAAACCCAGTTCTATCTTCATGTTTTTCATATGTTTTGTTTGTATTTATTATAGATCCATACAGTGGAGTGGATATATCTTTAGCTTTTAGCCAAGTCCCTTTGTTCCCTTCACCACAAACAAACCTGGAGTTGTATTTAATTTAATTCACACTGGTTTCTGTAATCCCCTGTAAAACGTCCTTTGCCTCTGAGCCTCATCAAATATGCAGTTTGAAATGTCCCAGGATTGTTGCGTCACAGGTAGAAAACCTTGTTCAGTTTTAATGTCTATAAATACTCCTCGTTCAAAGCATTTCTGCTGTCAAATCAAATCCCGCTCTCGACATAAACATCATTGGTTGAGCGCTCATATCCACTGACTCACAGGTTGGCGGTGCAATTCCAGCTCCCACAGATGAAGACTGTCGTGGTGTCCTTGGACAACATACTTAACCCTCCTCGCCCCCCGGTGTCTGTGTACACTGGTGTATGAATGTGTGTGTGAATGGGTGAGTGGTTCCTTGATGTAAAGTGCTTTGAGCCTTGAAGGTGGAAAAGCGTTATATAATTTATATTTCTCATGGTAATTCTCTCTGCTGCCAGTAGATGGTGAACTGTACCAGATTCGAGTACGGGGAGCACTGAGGCTGTGAAATAATGTTTAGGTCTTTAATTAGCCACTATTTAAGTTCCAAATCAATGATACCTGAGCATGTTTAAAGGTCAACAACAGAATATGCCTGTATAATATCTGTTCTGTAATGTTTTTTATGTTTTTATTGTATGCTTCTGTTTATAGAGCCGTACAGTGGAGTGGTGGAGGGCATTGGCGCCGCTCTGTTCCTCGTGGTCGTTCTGGGCGGAGTCACGGCTCTGCTCGTGTGTCGACTCAAAGCCTCTAAAGTGTAAGAGACATTGTAAAACGATTTACTCCAGGCTTATGAGGACTATTAAAGATGCACTGTGGAACTTTCTGATGGAGGGTTTGTCTCCTGATCGCCATGGAGAAAAATACGTTTGTAATGCCAGTAATGCACAACTGTGGAACATTCTTGGTCAAGTTTACGTGGTGCACCTTTAACCACAGGCCCCTTTAACACCAGCCCTACTTGACTCTACTCAGTCCTGCTTGGCCTCGTGGTGTTTCCATTAGACAATTGAGTCTGATACCGTATCCATGGAAACTGCCCACAACTAATCAATATTGATAGAAACTCTGTGGTAACAATGAGTTCCACCAGTGCAGTCAGAGACTGCAGAGTTTAGAACCTGCTTGGCCCGGTTAGAGCATTGGCTGAGCAGAACTAAAATAGCACCTGGTACCAGTTAAGAATGGCCAGTGGAAACGCTTCAAACCGGGGTAGAGTAGGAGGGCCAAGTAGGGCTGATGAAAACAAATAAAAATACACAAAAATTAAATCTCACTATTTTTGGGAATAACAGTAATCAGATCATATTTTTGAATCAAACTTGGCGTCTTTCTTTGTCCAGAATTGAGGAGACTCCGATCGTCCGCAGGAACTCAAGAAGAGAGAGGCCAACGTCTGCGGTCCGCCTCGGGGTCAGAGGGTAAGACTTAACTAAGAGACAATGTTCAACTTTTAAAGGTTCACTGTTTAACTTTTCTGACAGCTGCTTGTCTTTCCTGGAAATTTCCACAATATGTTCCTATCCCATCCTCTCAAATAGAATGCACATTATCAAGGTACTTTTGAGCAATA
>KN487089.1:6131-29042 GCA_000787095.1 Periophthalmodon schlosseri
TGTTGCTGTATCTTTGAGCAATCTTCCTTCACCATTATGCCTATGTATAAATCAGTGTGAGTGTGTGTGATTGGTGGTATTTGAATATGGCTGTATGCACAAAATGGCAGCCACATTTCTTTCAGTTTGCCCCAGGGCATCTGTGACTAGTAGCTAAAGGTTTGTGTTAAATGGGTAATGCACTATTAAGCAACTTGAGAATCCCATACATTATTAATAAAGAGACAATGCTTAAAGGTCCTATGTTACACAAAATTGACTTTAAGCCATGTTATAATGCTGTTACCTCCTCCAAAACATACCTGGAGTTAGTAGTTTCATTCACACATGTTTGAGTAATCCTTTCTTATTAGTCTGTCTACATCTCCAAAGCTCAAAGTGCTCTGTTCCACCTTGTGATATCATGTAGTGGTAGTTTTCATGTTAACAGCTACCTTTCACCTTTAGTTGAGTAAAGATTGGGATTGTGATATCATTAGTGGTAGTTTTCATGTTAACAGCTACCTTTCACCTTTAGTTGAGTAAAGATTGGGATTTCCAGGTCTGAAATTGTCTAAATGATTCTAGTGAAGGTATATGGAGTTTAAACACACAGTGGAGCACATCCTGTATTACCAAATAACATCACAAGGTGGAACAGTGTTTTCTATTTTCAGTTTGAGAGAAGAATTATGCCTAAGTATGCAGTTGTTTGTATAGTAAATGTGTGCATGCAACAAAACACAAGTCCAGGTATATTTTTGATGAGGAAACAACATTATAGCATAAACCAGAAAATAGCGTAATATGGGCCCTTTTAAAGTTATTTTCTTTGAGTAGTCCATAGCTCTGAAGTCCCCCTCTTTCAAACTGGTACAGTGGTAGAATTGGCTTCAGTGTTTGGATAATTTTACACAGGCATTAAAAATCTGATCAGGAAATGTGATGTGTTGTGATACTCTGGGATATTTTGATCGCTAAAGTATTTAAGTGACCCCAGAGAAGACATTTCCTCCACAAGACCTGATACTAAAGACCAGTAGGGCCAATTTTATATTAAACCTCATATCTTCTGTCTGTTTCCACTGTTTATATCAGGAGCCCTTGTGTCACTGATTTCTTTGGTGTCTGCCAGGAAGAGAGAGAGCGTGAGAGAGAAAGGAGGGAGAGAGGAGGAAGAGAGGAAGGGATAGATGAGGGAAGAGATGGAGGGAGAGTGTGAGAGAGAGAGAGAGAGAGAGAGAGACAGACAAAGGAAGAGAGAAGGGAGAGAGAAGGGAGAGAGAGGGAGAGAAGGGAACAATATTTTTGTGAATTGATTTGATGTTTTGCCAGATTACTAACTGTCACTGGGTTATGGGCAAAATATTGATTAATCTCTGTTTTCGATTGAATTGCATTATTATTTTCTCAAAAAAATAAAATTGCTTTCAGTACTGTTTTTTGAATGTAAACAAGACAGACTATTAATAAGAGCTATTTAACACACATAAAAAGTCAAATTTCTTCCTCCAAAGACTAAATATCAAGCCACATGCACAGAGGACTGGCTGTAGACCTCTCCATTAAAAAGACCCAAGCTGACCGTTGACCATTAGACATGACTAAATCTTAACCTGAAAAGTTTAGAGAATCTCTGCTTTTCCCTGATCCCCCCCATATTCCCTATTGTGTTGCCAGGCCAGAGGAGTGCGCTCGGCCCTTCCCTCTCCATCCCTGCCTGGTGAGTCCGGAGACGGAGCTCTCCTTTCTACGATGTGTGGCCCGGATCCTGCTCCTCTGTCTGCTGCCCCAAAAGGACGCCAAATCTCACACGCTACGCTGCTGCCTCACTGAAGTCATCACCAACAAAGGTATGAATTACAGGTGCATGCAGCCAATCACAGGAAAGCAGGGGCGGGACACAACACACACTACGCTGCAGTGTAAAATATTTAATACTGGTATTATTTAGGCAATATAAAATCTTCTCCAGTGAACTAAATGTGTCAGTGGGGTCTTATTTGGTCTAAAAGCTGCTAACCCTGTTGTTAAGACTTCTACATACATAATAATAATAATGCATTGAATTTATATATCACCTTTTAATGCATTTAGCAGTTCATATTTCAGTCTTCTCTAAAATGTTACTGCTCCTGGACATGTTAACTTGTTAAGCTGAATTTTGATAATAGTGCTGGTACAAAGGAAATGACTTCATAGAAATCCCCAGTCCTCAGCCCACTTGAATGTGTAGATTATCTGTGTTAGCTTGTGTCTGTTCACTGGTCTATGTGTTCTTCTACTGCAAAGGTCACTGCCTCTCAAACTCAGATTTTAGTTTTGTATCAGGAATTAATCAAGATTTTCAGTCTTGACTCAGTTATGGAGATGTGAAAAATACAATCCTTCAACATATTACATTTGTAGAATAATGCATATAACGGCCCTCAAATTTGGAAAATTTTGAGTCCTCAATTCAACTGGCTGATAAACACCATATTTTATGGACTATACAGCGCTCCAGAGTATAAGTCGCACCAGTGAAAAAATGCGTAATAATGAAGAAAAAAACATGTATAAGTCGCATTTTTTGGGGAAATTTATAGTACAAAATCCGAGACCAAGAACAGACATTTTATCTTTAAAGGCAAGTTATAATAATAACAATAAAATAGAGAACAACAGGCTGAATAGCAGTACAGCACGCTAACGTAACACATAGACAATGAACTGAATACGTGTCTGGTATGTTTACGTAAGATATTAACAGTTAATCAGATAACTACGCTAACGATAACTACAGATAGCTACGCTACGCGACTTATCGTTGAGAAAATACGGTACTAAAAATACTAGTAATTGAGCATAGAGCGATTTTAAATGGTTTGTAGTAGTCTAAAGTTGTTCCTCACTTACCTTATCCATTCCGAGCAGACAAATTTATAAGCACTTTTCACAACTTTCAGAGACCAGAGCGGAGTTTTGCTGTGACTGTAAAGCTAACAACTAGCATGAGAACCACATACTTCCTGATTCTCACACAATAAAAGGCTTTATACTTAGATGCAGATAGTACCAACTTGCTTCCATCCTGATCTGAGTAAGTGATTTAACCAATCACAGTGAAGTATGAACTCTCAGAAGCAGCACATGGCTTTAGTTACATCTACAATGGAGGATAAAATGATAATAATGATAAATATAACAGTGAAATTCTATCCTTAATTTGATCACAAGTTTGTAACTGCAAACTGGATTAGAACGCTCTTAAAGGAGTTTTGGTTTGTGTGAATGAGTTTATGTAGTGAGCCATTATAAATATATGTCCCATTTACCTGTTGTTTCCCTGTTGCTTGTGTGTAGTGCTGAAGCCTCTAGTGGAGGTGCTGAGTGACCCAGACTCTATAAACCGCATGCTCCTGTCTCAGCTCGAGCAGAGGGAACAACAGGCCGAGCAGCAGAAGAAGGCCTACACCTACGCGGCCTCCTATGAAGACTTCATCAAACTCATCTCCACCTCTGCCGATGTCAACTTCCTCAAACAACTCAGGCAAGTGTCACTGTGGCAAAGTGGTTATCCCGTCTCCTCCTCTCAGTGAGGAGGTTGTGGGTTAGACTCTTGATCTTTCTGAATAGACTGTGCATGCCATAGTATTTGAAGTGTCAAAATCAGGTCTTGTCGCCATTAATCAAGTCTAAATCATCTTCTGCATCACTGTAATAAAGCTGTGCACTTTTAATCGTTTAGTGAATTAATTGTTTCACCAAATCTGTTATTAGTCAAGTAATTATTTTAGAAGGATTAAGATAAAGATTTATATGGACAACAGTAGAAAGAAGAAAGCATGGAGTGAGTTATCTGAAGTTTTGTAAGTGACTGGACAGTTTGAACAGCCTTTTCTTAGATCTTCTCTGTATAGTTTATACATCGTACCATGGTAGTTATGGTTTTGAAATCAAGACGTTTCAGCTCCCATCCAGAAGCCATTAGGACCATCAAATTGAAAATGGATTGAAGCTGAAACGTTTTGATTTTAAAAAAAAAGTGTCCAGATGACCACCCCTGAAACCTTTGCTACACTTCATACATGGTTGTTTTGTACAAAAATTGTAATAATTTTGAAATGTTTTGCCAGTGCATAGGGTTGCACGATTTGGGAAAAAAAAATGAATTGTGGAATTTTTCTGTCAGATTTGCAATATATGTTTAAAAAGTAGGATTCTGTGCAAATTTTGAACAACTCCAGGAACATTAAGGTTTGAGAGAAGACTGATGCATCCCATGCATTTCAGAACATGTGTTCAGAAGTCAGACTACAGGTAAAAGATTTTTCTATAAAGACAGGATATTTAGTTCTTTTTGGAGGACACTCTATTCCCTAAATAATTGCAGCCTTTGCAACCATTTGATAATTACGCCAGCCCAAATTGCAATTTTGATATATTGTGAGGCCCTAGCGTCCCACCCCCCTTTTAATTGATTAAAGCTCCTGTTGTGTTTGGAGTTGTGTTTTGTTTAATTCACACATGTTTGAGTAACCCTTTATTATTAGTCTGTTAGTCAAATCTCCAAAGCTCTAAATGCTGTTTCACCTTGTGATGTCATGAAGTGGTAGTTTTCAAGTTAACAGCTATCGTTTACCTTTAGTTCAGTAGAGATTGGCAATTCCAGGGCTGAAATTATCCAAATGATTCTACTGAAGGTGTATAGAGTTTAAAAACACAATAGGGCACTTCCTGTATTACCACTTGACATCACAAGGTGGAACAGAGTGTTTTCTGTTTGAGAGAAGAAACTCGCCTAAATATGCGGGATTTGTGTGTTATGACATGTGAATGAAACAAAGCACAACTCCAGGTATGTTTGTGATGAGGAAACAACATTAGAACATAGATCAGAGAAAATCATAATATGGGCCCTTTAATCGATGCCTTCAGTCGACCAAAAATTTGGTACAACAGCCCTTGTACACAATAATACAGATTTGCTTTGGTAAAACCTGTAAGAAAAGAGCAATAAGTAAAAATATATTACTTTGAATCCATTTTACTGCTCCTCCTCTGTTTGTCCTCAATTAAACTAGAATAAACAACATAACTTTAAACTGTTTCCATAGAAGCAGACAGTGAACCCACAGGAGGAGTCATTTCAACACGTTTTAAACTCTTCCACCTGCTCCATTAGAGAGAGACAGAGGAGGCCCAGACTGCAGCATTAGTCCTGTTTATTCTGTTTATTTACTGGTGTGGTAACGCGCTCTGTGTCTCCCCAGGTATCAGATTGTGGTAGAAATTATTCATGCCACCACCATCAGCAGCCTGCCTCAGCTCAAGAAGCAGAAAGGTACGAACCCAAAGAAATGCAATGCCTGCATGGGTCAAGTGAAAATACGTGAAGTACTACAATGTTAAAGGTGCACTATGTAACTTTTCTGGTGCTTGTCTCCATGGATTAGGATGTTCCACAATTTGGCATTTAACTCATCTATCGTGCATTCATTCAATTACAGGGTTTTTTAATGATTACAAAAAGAATGCAACAATGTAATGATAAACATGCATTCTTGATGTGAGCGGGTTCGCCTCTCCATAGATCTGACCTGTATAACTTAGCCTGGTGGTGTTAATCTGTTGTATCCATGGAGAGAGATATAAGTTTAATGTTATACTGTGGAACATTCCAAACAAAGCAATAACATCTCCACAAAACAGGTGAAAAAGTTACGCAGTGCATCTTTAAAGTTGAGGTGTCATGCATGAGTTTTTAAAGGTGCAGTATGTAATGTTTGTGGTTGAGAGTCCCCCACCTGCTTGTCTGTATGATGATGTTATTGAGTTGCCTAGAATCTTCCTTAGTATGGCATTAAACTTGTATATTTCCGTGGAGACAAGCGGATGATGTCAAATCTATGGAGAGGCAGCTTCACTCACAGTAAGAATGAATGTTTAAAAACATCTATCATTGAATACATTTCAGATAGATAAGTTACATAATGCCATAAGTTATATAATGCCATACTGTAGTGCATTCCAGACCACATATGATTACACATGAGTTACACATACAGATCAGTCTAGAAATATTAAAAAAACCCAAAATGAAGTATCCTTCAAAAATAGCACAATTTACATTAAGGTAATACGTATTATCTTGTTTTTTATACATTGTAAAATTAAAATAGAAAGTAAGTAAATTATAATTATACAGCATTACAAAGACAACAAAATGCCATATAAAATCCCTCCACCATATTGTCTCCTTGCAATGAAGTATTGTAGACGACAGATGAAAATTGTTAGAACTATTAAAAATCTGTGGAGGGCTTTGGGGACAGGGTTATGTAACGAGTCCTCATGAGCAAAACATTTTGTGGTTTTGTGGATGAGTAACATGAAGACCAGGGAAGTGTCTGTTCATGTTTTGTAATTATGGATCTGTGTGGGCAGTTTGGTTCAGTATCATTTAATGTTTCTGATTAGAGTTTAGAGTAATACGTGCTTTTCATCTGGCACATTTTCACATGGTGCACAATGCCTACTGTATAGTAACGCCCACATAAACCAGACTAGTGTCTTGAGGTAAAAAAAAAAACTTTATAACTTTTATTATTCTCACTGAGATAACTGTATTTTGAATTTGGAGATGGTTTTGTAAAAATATAAATACAATTACTTCTGATTTGACAAATTTTGCATGTTACGTGTTCACACTTTGACTACAAATTGCAACAGAAAAGGGTGTTTTATTGCTCAAAAATACCTTTGAAAAACATAAATTCTTACTGGTAGAAGGCTTGCCTCTCCACAGATCTGGGGTCTCTTTGTAAAACTTAATGTGGAATTTTTACTAAAAGTCTATGTATGGACTGAACAGATTTTCACAAACTAAGCACAGATGCCTTCTGCCTTATCTTTAAAAGTCCTGATGTCCCAAAGAATTTTGGGACCTGACTGCTCATTTTCACATTAAGTTATTTTTTATATCTTTATAAATGAGACCCCTGACCTGTCTTTTTGACCTGATGCTTGTTCAGGCAAAGCAACATCTCTGTGGAGTGTTTCCCATACCTTCTTGGGAGACTATGATGCCATAAATCATATAATTAGATTTCAATAATTTAATTTTATACAATTTGTGGAGAATAAATGATGTTTATTGCCTATATTTAATCTTAAAGCAGTCCTTTTTGCCCAGTATAGTTACTTTAACATGCTTATGATAAGACAGTGGGCAACAAATAGTTATTTTGTGATGCCATTGCATAGTCCAGATTGTTTTAGCTATGAGGAAGACATTTAGACTATAGGAGGCCACCATAGTCTCCTCTTTTAATGGGAAACAATTTTATTGATAGAGACAAGCAAGTGCGACAAGTGTATGCGCTACCAGAAAAGTTGCATAGTGATTCATTTGGAGACCTCAAGACCTTAAGGGAGTAGTTTAGGTCCAAATGCTGGTGAAATTAGTTAACCAAATAAACCTTCATCTACATTTTATGACCCAAACCTTTCTTGAGCACACTGTTCTATATTTTTTCTTGTGGCAGATCGTAAAGGAAAAGAGTTGGCTGCGATGAAGGCCGACCTGCTCAGAGCCAGAGACATGAAGCGCTACATAAACCAACTCACAGTGGCCAAGAAACAGTGTGAGAAACGCATCCGTCTGCTGGGAGGACCTAACTACGAGAACAGTGAAGAGGGAGGAGGAGAGGAGAGCGACGAGCCTCAGAGCCAGAAGGTACAGGATAGGGCTGGTGTCACGATACTAACATTTCAAACTCAATTTTGATACTAAGGAATAGACCTTATACTCAATACCAATTCTGATACCACGATGATAATAATACAAAAAAAAACATGTGGCCTTATATCTGTGTAATCCCTCAGTAGTCCAAGTGCTTTGAGTGATTTTTAAGATCTGTTGCCTTGCCCTAATCCAGAATAATATTTTTGACTTTTTGTCTATGTATTCCTTAATCCCAGTATTGCCTTTGTCTCAGATCCTGCAGTTGGAAGACATCCTGTGTAACGCAGGCTACAGGGAGCACTTCAGAGTTTATATGGAGCGAGTGGATAAGAGGGCGCTCATCAGCTTCTGGGAACTCGTCGAGACGCTCAAAACAGCAAACAAGGTAATCACTGTAAAAAAAATACATGTAGGCCTGTCATGATAACAAATTTTGAAGTACGATATATTGCTGAAGAAAATGATAATATTGAAACTAATTTATGTCACTGACACAATCACCCTAAAGAGTTTGTGTATTTTTTAACCATATTTTAATTTAGTAGTTATTTATTCAACCTTCTACAGCACAAATCGAATTGAACAGAAAACAGAATAGAAAAATAACAATGTCATCATGTCATTTCTACTACTAAGAAAAAGTACCCACGATAGATATTGACCTCCAAAAATGATTGTTTCGTCTAACATTTATACTGAACGATAAATCCATATAGTAATTATTGGGACAGGCCTAAATACGCATTCTAAAAATTTGACGATGTCATAATTTCAAATTGTGGGCAAGGACCTATGGAGATAAAAAATAAAATAAAATAAAATAATAGAAATCCCCAAATGTTGATCCTTATCATTACTTGTTTGAGGCACAAACTTGTCATATTAATCTTTAATATCTTAAAGTCCGTTCAACTGACAACAGTCACATCTTTGAGGTTGAATAATGACTGCACTTCCTGAAGCTATTGTGAAAAATGTGTTTTCATCTTTGTTTATTTATGCTGACAGAGAAGACGTTGAACTTTGTGACAGTTTTTTGTTATCTTACAGATAAACAGCAAATTCCACCATAGACTTTTGACCTGTCCTCCAGCTCAGTTTAAACTATAGAGATTCAAGGATGTTGCGGTGTCACATGAACCCAACCTATTGTGTACTTACCAAAGACTAGATGCAGTAATGTGTTTGCTTCTCCAGAGTGAAGTGCCACAGATCGTGGGAGAGATCTATCAGAAGTTCTTTGTGGAGAGCAGAGAGATCCCAGTGGAGAAGGGTCTTTTGAAGGAGATCCAACAGAGTCTGGTGGGAAACAGGGGAACGCAAGTGTTCACCAGGATCCAGGAACAGGTCAGGAGATGAGTACAACTGTTAAACACAGCACAAACCTGACATATGTTTGATGTTTGAACTCTCCTTTATAACATTACATTTATTATTAAAAACTTAATTATTGAGGAATAGGGGTACACAATTTTAGTTGGATTAAAAAAAATCTATTCTGTTCATAGTGCACATTTCAAACATATCCAGGTGCATTAACATTTGAGGAAAGACTGGAAAACTGATCAACTAATATAAGAATCCCATGCATTTCAGAATTATAGATCGTACAGAATTTTTCTATAAAAGAACAGGATGTTCTTATGTTAGGTTATATTATGTTACGTTTTTTGCAGAGGACACTCATTATCAACCATTATCTGAACCATTGCAGAAAATTAGGCCAACTCAAATTGTGATTTTGATTTGATTTCAATATACTGTGCAGTCTAACCATAATATGATGTCAGATCAAAGTTGATTAAGCAGAATATAGACCCCATGACGGAGACTTGATTTCCAAACGATAAACAATATTGTTTACCAAGTAATTTTTTTTTTTAATTGTTATTTTGCTATGGTAAAAGTGATGCCTGATGGAGGAATTGCATTTCTGTACTGTGCCAGCCCCACACTGCCAGCTCAGTCCTTATTATCTTGGCCTATGTCATCTGATGTATCATACTCCCTACAACGGAAGCATAGCCAGACTGGACTGGACTGGACTAGACTAGTCAATATCACTATTCGAACCTTGTCCAGACTGAACTAGCTGGCACAGAATAGAAATGCCCATAATATTGTTCACATAACCTTTGGTAAATATGTTAAACATACATTTTCCCATGTGTTTAGGTAACGGAGACAATGAGAGAGAGGTACTACCCCTCTTTCCTGGTGTCAGATCTTTATGACAAACTGATCCGACGAGATGACCAACACAACCATAGCCAGTGCAGCGCTGAGGAGAAGGAGGAGGAGGTAATGTACCCACAGGTCACAGTGTTCAGAATGATTCAAGCAGCCCCGAGTGTAAAGAGGCAGGAGACTCTGGCAGGGCTGAACAATTTGGGAAAAATATCTTACTGTGATTTTTCTGACAAGCATTGCAATTGTAATGTGCTGTGTATGTTTTAATAATAGAATTCTCTTGAAAGTTCACATTTTAAACATGTCCAGAAGAATTGACAAAAAGACTGAAATATGAACTGAAAAACTAAGAAGAATCGTGTTTCAGTACATGTTTGTACAAATCTAAACTACAGGTTTAGCAGTTTTTATGCAGAATAAGACAGGAGATTTTGTTGTTTGTGGAAGAAAATTGCAGCCTATGCGAATTGCTAATTGCTAAATCCATTGAAATTGCGACTGTACAGAACCTGGAGACATGAACACCTTGTGGTAGTATTATTCATTGTTATTTCATTATAAGTCCGTTCATATTGTTCTATAGACATGAGTGATATGCTGCCATCACACATGCTATTTTTGTCAAGCATGAATCTGGTTAAAGGTCCTATATTACGCAAAACAGAGGAACAAACGTGTGAATGAAACAAAACACAACTCCAAGTATGTTTTTGATGAGGAAACATTATAACATAGATCAGAAAATAGCATAATATGGTTCCTTTAAAGCAAAGTCTCTCTCCATTTTATCAAATCCTAAAATGTTTGTACTTACCAGATCAGCAGCTTGTAGATTTTACTGTTATGTGATGCCAACTGTTGTAGAATAATTGAAGCAGCTAGAAAGTGTAAAGAGAGAGATGATGCTAGAGTTCTAACGCAGGAGAAGTTTATTTACCATCAGTGCAGCTGGAGCTGGAGACATGAACACTCAACACATTCACATTTTACAATCCTCTCTCAACTCAAGTTTACCTCCAGGCAAAAACGCTTCATGGAAAATGGACATGGAAGCCTCAGTTCTCCAACAGCTGTGGTCTTAGAATAGAAACATTCCCCAGAGGCCACTTGCCAGCCAGGCCTTAATGAAGAAATGGATTTTTCTCCTTTTTAACTGGCTACATCTGGTACACTTTACCACAAACTGTACATGGTTTTGATGTTGGTTTATGCTGTAATCTCTAGAAGTCCATTGTTTTTTTACGTATGGATAAAATATCACAATGTTTTGAGCTAAGGTTGTCATTGGGGTTGTATTATTTTGCATGGGGTTGCCCATCTCACAGCAAATAAGTTCTATAGGGACTACAAAGCCATTTTAAAGCCTCCAGAGAATTGGTGCATTGTTGACCTGTTGGTGCACATGAACACTGAACATTTTACGCAAATAAAATACAGTTTAACAGCAAAACTGTTCCCAAATTCTTTATTGAAATTAACAGGATTCTCGCTTAACCGGAAGTGCCACCACGAAAAAAGTGCAGTTTAGTTGCATTTTGTGGCAAAAGTGGGCAGACCGAAGTAGGTCAATAGTTGGCAAAATCGTTTTGTGGCCAATGTTAAAAGACATGCTAATTTAGATTTTAATTGCTGCATTTTTTATAGGATGTGATGTCCATCTCTTCGACATTTTCATAAGAAATCTCCAAAAGTCAAATCCATAAATGTTTTCCCTTATCATTTCTGTTAGTGGTTCATTCTCCTGCTGTTTTTATCCAACCGCACCATAACATCTGCAGATTAACTAGAAGCATTTTCTCACTAGCCTACACTATAATGGACTGTACAAGTTTTTTTCTTAACCTTTGAATCTAATTTCTCATTGCAGTGCCCTGGTCTAGACCCAGGGGAGGAGGTGGGGGATGAGGGCAGTAAAGGCATAAATGAACAGGCGAGTTACGCAGCAACTAAACTCCGGCAGCTCTTCGACAAGCTGGAATACAAGAGACAAGCGCTGGGGTCCATCCAGAATGCACCCAAGCCAGACAAGAAGGTATGTGAAGTAAACACACCCAAAACAGACAAAAAGGTATGGAAAACAAGCACACATATCCGTAATCCCTCACTCGTCCAGGTCTGATCCATTGCAAAAGAAAAATAAAATCTGTCAACTGGACGAAACGTTGTAGGAGTGAAGACGTTTCGCTGTTCATCCAAGCCGCTTCTTCAGTTCTGGTCAAATCATTGGTGGGCACTGCCTTATATCTACCTGAAGGGAGAAGCTAACTACACTGAAACTCAAAACACCTATTGTCTACAGTTTCTGTTTGTAGGCTAGGTCTATTGTGCTACCCTAAGTGTACACTGTACCTGACTTCTACTTAGCGCAGTCATTCAAGCCACTGATAAGTGATTTCACACCTATTAGCATCCTGGCTGGCCCTGTTGTTCTTTGTTTTCTTTGTTTTGCTTTGGGTCTGAGGATGGAGTTATACATAGGGGATAGATGATGACTGAGGCCCCCTTTCCCTTTCAAGGAAGGATTGTCTTTCCTAACAAAAATTGCTTCTTTAACTCCCCTCTCAAACCATTTCTTTTCTTTGGCTAAGAACTGTACCTCACTATCTCCAAAGGAGTGGCTAGTGGCTTTGAGATGAAACTGTACGGCAGACTGTGGTCCTGCGGGTGGTACATTCTCTTATGGAGTGGCTGGTTTGGTTTTTCCAGGGTAAACCCAACGCCCCCCTACATTCTGTTATGGAGTGTCTGTTTAGTTTCTCCAATATAATGCTCACTGAATAGAGTAGACCACATTGCTTTGTTTGTGACCTCGGGGTTTGTCCTTTGGGTGAACCAGTTTCTGTCTTAAAGTGTTTATAGGTTTGAAATGAAAAACAAGCACACCCAAACCAGACAAAAAGGTGTGTACTACAAATGCACCCCAATCAGACAAGAAGCAAATTATTCCAAACACATAAGTCAGTAGTACTTAATTACAAAACAACTATCCATGGTGACCCTGTGGAAATACCAGAGGAGTATAAGTACCAGGGAACAGTTTTTGACCATCAACACAGATAATATGTATGACTTTATTCATTTTAATAATTAATAATTAAAACTTTATTAATGCATCTCAAGGGACTATCTTTATCTCTTTTTTTGAGGGGGTCCTCTAACAGAAAATGACTTGACATTAGATTTAGAACAGATTAAATACCGTCACATACAAACCCCAATGATTATAGAAAATCACTTAACCACAATAACACTTCAACATGGAAACAAACCCACATGGAGAATTCAGCTATGTATACAAAGCGTCTTTAAATAGTTGAGATGAAGTTACTGACCTTAGCTCTGCAGTAAGGTTATTGTCCAAGAGGAGTTAATGGTCAACTGTGTCGAAAGCCTTTGTAAAATCGATTAAAAAAATTGCCCCTGTTAGGTACTGGCTATCAAAAGCAGAGAGATTAACCAGGGCTGTTGTAGACTAGTTGGATCTAACTCCTGAATGACTTGGAGACAAAATATTGTGTTCATTAGATCGTTTTTTTGAATATTTATTGTACTGTACAAATGATTGAAATGGCAAATGACACAAAAATGTCAGCAAAGGCAGTATGCCTTAAGGAAGCTGAACTTCTTTGATGTCAGCGAACGCATCATGTCAACAGCCATTTATAATTCATTCATCGCACTCTTACTGTCTGCTCCATCTGCTGCTACAAGTCCATCTACAGAATAAAAGCACGCTGCAGAACATTGTAAAGGTCTCTCCCAAATCATGAGATTCCCTGTAAAGAACCATGTTCTCCTTCTGTGAGAAGCAATGTATGAGGAGTGGCACCAGGACCCATTCCACCATGTGCCCAGAATTCATCTGGCTCCAGTCTGGCCATTGGCTGATATGAGTAATAAAAGGGCACTTTTGTTGTGTTGTTAGATTGTGAGTAAACTAAAGGAGGAGATTGGGGCCATGGAGAAGGAGCACAGTGAGCTGCAGCAGCACATCAGCCGCACAGACTGGTGGTGTGAGAACCTGGGTCACTGGAGAGCCACCATCACCAACGCAGAGGTCAGTCTATAGCACTGCTGCAGTATAACCCATATCAATTCTGCAGCTGTAGGTCTATATCTATATTACTGCTTTGAATAATGCAGTTGGTCAGAATACAAAATGTGGCTCTGCATGTTTCAGAAGTGAGATAAACAAAGCTCTTGTCTAATCTGTGGAGCAGGTTTTAAATACCTGAGCTGTCATGACTTCACCCTGCACAGTGAGATGGATTCTGGTGATACTTGTCAGTTCACAAGCTCATGAGAATCCACTGGTGAATTTCACCAATGTAACCAATCACAGAGCAGCATTGTGGTTTAGGCAGAGCCAAAGGTGAAGCACCCAAACTAACCAAAACAAACACACAGGTGGACCAGGTTAATGATGACTGCAATTATACAGCAGGGTTGATTGACATTTATATATGCATGTTTTTTCAGACCAAGTAGCATTCTGTGCACTTGGAGTGTGTTGTAGGTTACATTTTTAGCCTCAGATTTTCCAGTTAAAGCTGCGGTCACGCCTGTGCTGCAGCGTGAAGCTCAGATCAAGATGAAAATACTCCACATTCCTCAGTCACATCGTGTGATTTGAGATGAGGACCTTTCTTTGTTTGGGCCTTGGTTTCTATCACTCTGCAATATTAATTATTGCATGCTCAACTTCTTCATATATAGGCTAGGTTGTTGTGGTGTCTTGCCCAAAGACACAAATGCAGTGTCTTTGGGCAAGACAAAGACCCTTAAATAAATGTTTTAAGGCATATGCCCATTAATTTAACAGGCAGTATTTTGATTTTCAATACAATGCATGTTCATGTAACTGCATGAAATAGAATGGACATGTTTATTATTTAGTTAGGAATATGGATAATTGCACATTTAAAATGAAATGGGACAAACTTAATATTAATGATTGTAATGATTTCTGTGTCCCCAGGCAGCAGAGGAGGGCGGAGAGACTGTAGCCTGTTACAGTGTGTGTGTGAGTCTGACTGAGGGAGACGAGACCAACAACAGCAGATGGACTGTCCAGAGAAAACTGACTGAGTTTCAAATCCTGCACAGAAAACTCACCGAGGTAAAACTACTATTCACAAAATAACCACAGTAGAAGCTCGATTAACTACAGTGGAGAGAGGGAATATATGGTGCAGAGGAGGTACAGTGAATATATGGTATAGAGGAGGGACAGGGAATATATGGTGCAGAGGAGGTACAGTGAATATATGGTACAGAGGAGGAAGAGTTAATATATGCTACAGAGGAGGGACAGTGAATGGGTAGAGGTACTAGAGGATGTAAATTGTCCTATTTTGTTATTTGTTTCAGTGCTTTCCATCATTAAAGAAACTCCAGTTGCCATCTTTAAGCAAACTTCCTTTCAAATCCATCGACCAAAAGTTTTTAGAGAAGAGCAAAATTCAGCTCAATACCTTTCTACAGGTAATATTATAACAAACATAAACATCATCTATTGGCCTGTAGTACTGTCTTCTTGGCTGACACTGCCCCCTGCTGGTGTAATGTGTGCTTTGTCCATAGCGTCTGCTGACAGATGAGCGGCTTTGCCAGTCTGAAGCTCTCTATGCGTTTCTCAGTCCTTCTCCAGAGCATCTCAAGGTAAACACAAACATAACTAGTATATTGTTTCCAGTGTACAATAGTCAGTTGGCTTTTCCCAAAGTTGTGCCCCCCTTTATCTATCCAAAGATCCCTCTGGACTAACCTTGCACTCTGAATAGTCTGTATTTCTGCTAAAATATGCTGAAGCACGTCTGTTGGCATTGTCATGTTTGGTTTGGTTCGGTTCATTTGGGTGCTTTGCCTTTAGCTTCCACACAATCCTCAATACTGCTCTGTGATTGGTCCGCCCAAGCCTTGCAGTGGGAGTATGTCAAGATGGATTCTTGCAAGTTTGCAACTTTATTCAGAAGAATATAGATTTTTATTTTAAGTTTAAATTTAACATTACAAATATCTTTGATTTAAGTTGTAAAAATGTGCATTCATGTAGCTATTTTTAAAATGATTTCAAACTAAATGGCTTGTTGAGTCAACTCTCTGGCTCTTTTGGGAATCACCAACAGACCTATTTTTATTATAGTATCTTTATGACACTATTTACAATTGCATTACAATTTAAGACATTCTTAATGCCTCAGTCAAATACATCCGTTTTTTGTCACTTACTTGTTTTTCAGGTCATGTCCATTCAGAAGAAATCCTCTTTTTCTTTGGCCTCATTCCTGGAGAGATTTCCCGGGGACTTCTTCTCCCACACAGATGTAAACAACACAACACTTCAGTCTAATGGAAGTCATAATTTCAGATGGAGGGCAGGGGCCTACATACCTCTATGGGAGATTCACATTTTATCTTTTTCTAGTGAAACTGGCTATCCAAATCCACAATTACATGCACTGTCCCAATCAATATATAAATAGATATTAAAATAAACTGCAATCTGACAGTTAAACAACAAATTCCACCATATTAACTATTCATCAGAATGATGAAAAACTGGGACTGTTACCATAGCGATTAACAATGAATTTGATGATGTCATAGTTTGTGATGAAGGGTAGGGGCCTGTTTTTGAAAGAAATCTCCAAACTTATGAGCCACAAATGTTGAATCTTATCATTATTTGTTTGGGACTGGCTCCACAGACTTGTCATATTAATCTTATGGTATAAAGTCCTTTTTAGTGACAACAATCATGTCTATGGGGTTGAATAATGGCACCACTTTCTGAAGCTATTGTGAAAAAAATCATTTAACTTCTGTTTATTTATGCTGACAGAGAAGACGTTGAACTCTTTTTGGTTTATTTAGGAGGATGGAGATGACGACAGTGATTTATCAGATTACGGGGAGGAGACTGATGGGAGGCGGGATGCACTGGCCGAGCCCTGTTTCACGCTCATTGGAGAGATATTTGAACTCAGAGGAAGTAAGAACTAGATTTTACAACTTTTATCATTCAGAATGGGACTAAATACCTAAACTCCGCCCACAACCAAATTTGCCTAGTTTGCACTAAAGTTGCCAAAAATGACTAAGAACAGTAGATAATGCTATTAAAACTCCATATACACAGTTTAGTAGAGAAAAAAGTGGATTTAGTGTTTAGTTCCACTTTGAAATATGTAACTAAAATATTGTGCTACTGAAACAGTAGCACAATTTTATATTGTATTTACTCACATTTTTTGTCTTTTCTTTAGTGTTTAAGTGGGTGAGAAAAACACTTATTGCACTAGTCCAGGTGACATTTGGGCGCACCATCAACAAGTAAGTGTACATTTTTAGTATACACCAAAAACTTAAAAAAGGTAAAAACTTATTAAAGGTGTACTGTGTTACTTTTCCACCACCTGCTTGTGTCCATTGAGATTGCAAGATACAAGTGTAAAGCTATCAGGCATTTATTCGATTACTCTATTATATTGCTTAAAAATACCTTGAAAACATTAATTCTTATTGTGAGTGGGTTCACTTCTCCATAAGATCTCACCTTTAACTTGACCTGGTAGCATCAGCTACTTCTCCCCATGGACTTACGTTACGAGATACATTTAAGGCCATACTTTTCCAGGCAAACCAGGTGGTGGACCCTACACCAGGAAAGTTACATAGTGCACCTTCAATTTGACACATAGCTATTAAATAGGTGGAGTTCTTATTTATAAAGTTTAAGATTTTATTTTTTGATGTCTAATGATTTTAACTTTCTGGGACATTTTAACATTTAAAATACCAAAAAAAATAACGCTCACTAGGAATGTGATTCATTTGACATTTAAATATGAGGGGCATGTTCATGTCACGACCACACAAGTCATCAAGCATGCGTCTAACATTTCTAGTTTATAAGATTTGTTTTAACAGAAGACGTACTGTGCTTGTGCCTGCTCTATAGCTATAATCTATGACACCTGTGATTCATTATATTGTATTTTGGACATTTTAAACCACAATATTGATTTAAAATGACTTGATGAAAGAAAACCATTGTAACATTGCACAATATGTCTCCTTTAAGAGATGTCTAAACTTCCCTTATGCTCCTGTTGTGCTTGTATTTGATTTCTTTTTGAGTACATGTTAGTGGAGGCTTATCCTCCTCTCGTGTTGTGTTTGCAGACAGATCCGGGACACTGTAAACTGGATTTTCTCAGAGCAGATGTTGGTCTGTTACATCGGTGTGTTCAGGGACACGTTTTGGCCGAATGGAAAGTTAGCACCGCACGTCAAAGTTCGAACAGAGTCTGAACGAAACGAGACGAAGGAGCGAGCTCAGCAGAAACTACTGGACAATATACCAGGTACTCACCAGCTTAAAGAGACCAGGTTTAAGACTGGAATATATTCAACCACTAGCTAAAAGTGACAATAAGCATAGTGTTTTTCACATATTTGCTGTTTTCTTCTCCAGATGCTTTAACAAACCTCGTGGGTCAGCAGAACGCTCGATATGGGATCATAAAAATCTTTAACGCCCTCCAGGAGGCGAGTGCCAACAAACATCTACTCTACGTAAGAACAATGATCATTAATTTAATAAAATGTGATTTTCAGAAATGTATTAATGGCCACACAAACAATTTGGTGGAATTTGCTTTTGGTACAGGATTGAAAACATAATCAAACATTACACTGTTGTTGTCTCTAAACAGTCACATACAGTCTACATACAGAGCTTTGTTTTTTTTTCTTTTTTTTCCTACAACACAAAAGTAGTCCAGGAGAAACAGTTATTGATTTATATGCAGAGCATTTACTTCAATCTAAGAATGAAACATTTATCACAGTTGACACAGAAGACCAGTGCCAAATATTGTATGAGACGCCATATGGTGTTTTAACAGTAAAAATGACTGTTCGCTCCGCTAAAGTGTGTCATTTTAGGTATAAAGCTTTATCTGGGCATCTAAATAATTATGAATGCACAAACTCTGCACCATTCATAGTAGAACAGCACCACATGGACAGGTGGGAGGGGTCTAGATTTCTTTACTGTAACAAGCTGATAATACAGTTTCTATGGTTCTGTTGATCCCAGAGAATTGTGAGAACTGTATAAACACAGGCTAAAAACATACACGCAACCTTTTTTTTTTTTCAGTTTCAAAGTGAGCTTTGGAGTTAATCTCCTCTCATGATATCCACTTAGTTTGTTAATCACTGAACCAAAACTAGGCAGTTTCAGATTGGATTTGGATATTTCTCATATTTCTCATATTGTTGATGTCCTCTTGTCTGTTTCAGGTCATGATGGAAATGTTACTGAAGGAGCTGTGCCCAGAGCTCAGTGCGGAGGGGGACAGTATCTGAACCAGAATCTGGGACCAGAGTCTGAACCAGAATATGGGATTGGAATCTGGACCAAAATACAAACTGGAATCTGGACTCAGGAGTCAGAGCCTTTAGGCTTTCTGTAGCGACCAATCAAACTGCCACGATTGACCAGGACTGAACCCTCCGACAGTGAGAAGAGAGAGAGGAGAGCTTTAGTCCAATTCTGCTAATGAAAAATGATAAAACAGGGAATTACTTTTGTGGTACAGACCTGAACATCGCCATGGAAACATAACCCAGGAAACCATTTTAAAGGTGCACATCAAGACACACCTCACCTCCTCTCTATCCATGAGTATGATGAGAATCTAGGACCTTTGGCATAGCGGTTGACATTTTAAAACAAAATATTATATCACATTAATATACAGGAGATAATGAACCAAAACTTAGGTGTGAATACATGGAATCACAGTTATTAGTTGATGATCAGCACCTTTACTGTGGTTTCCTTTCTCATTGGAACAAATTTCATTAAAAATCACTTCTACCTTAATCTTGTAGCACTGCATCAACTCATCTGTACCACAAACGGTGGCGCTGTACCTGATTTTTACTGTCTTAAAAATGTGAAAAACAGAACTAGTTATTCCTCCTTACCTTATGCATTCAGAGCATCCTAATTATTCACCACGATGAGTTTTGCAAGTTTTTCACAACTTCACAGACCAGACCGGAATTTTGCAACTAACATGCTAACACGCACTTCTTGATTATTAGACAATAAAACACTTTATAATTAGATGCAGACAGTACACAACAGAGTTCTTTCGACCTCAAGAGCTGCTTATACAATATATTTGTATTGGGGACAAATTTAGCTCAGATACATGGTGGAAAAAATCAGGTACAGAACCTTTAAATTGCTTTTCCAATACAACTCTGTGTAGTCTGTTTATAAGAGGTAATAATAACTCGACTAACATAAAGCTCCCATATTCTGCTGAAAATGCCTTTTTTTATTTTATTTTTTTTTACCATGTAGAATGCTGTTTTCTCAAGAAAATGTGGATTTTTTTTTCAGCCAAATGTTATTTTCTTTATCAACAATTGAAACCAAAATGTCACCTATAACAGGAAGCTAGAATCCATGAATATGTTAGTGTTAATGGCCAAACTGCTATAAACCATCTTTAAATTATTCCCTATTGTTATGGCAGTCTTCTACATTAATTAATTCAAGGTGCACTGTTTAACATTGCTTTGCCTGGAATGTTCCACAGTTTGTCATTCATTGTAACTTACCTACCTTGTAAACCATAAATTCTTAATGTCAGCGCCTTTCCGCAGATCTCACCTGCAACTTGGCTTTTTGGCCTCAAAGACTTCTCTAAATTAATAACGTCTTCATAGAGACATAGATATAAAATTGATGTAACATTCCAGACAAAGCAATAATATCCTTCCACTAGAAAAGTAACACAGTGCATCTTTATGTTAACAAGGAATACAAACCCTAAACTCTTTAAAAGCCTGATATGGGAGCTTTATTTCCTTGGTTACCTTTGGGGCTGGCTCCTGTCTGCCTCCTTCACGGTCTGAGCTGTATTCTGTACTTCTCGTTCAAAGGCGTATCATTGTGCAATATTCTGTCATGTGAAAGTCGTGTGATGATTTATTTATGATTGTTTGATAGATTTTATTTTTACCAAAAAATTGTTTAGAAACATTTATATAAGCAATAAATTGTTGCAACAAAAATGAGTTTATGTGTTATGATTCTTTATTATAAGACAGTCTATGTTATAATCCCATGTTATCGTATTGTATTGAATGGAAAAACAATTATAATAGTTCATTGTTCATACAAAAGTTTCCAGATCTCAAATATTGAAGTTCTGTTTTTTGACCACAATAATGCAAGGTTTGAAATTAGTTTCTTAGTATTAGTTTCACTAAAAATGTAGTTAACATGATTACATTTAAGATTTTACAAAAAATTTGACCAAGTTTTGTCAATGTTTAAACGGTCAGAAAAATGCCTTTTTTGTGTGTAAATTGTTCCTCCATTTTGTGTTGATGACATAGGGATTTTGTTTTAGAATTCACTGATACTTCCTGCATTTTTTGTGCTTTTCAACTTTTTCTCCAGAAACTGCTACTTACTACATTTACTGTAAACTAAATATTTACCACAGGTACTATCACACCAAACCAAGCATCACTTCAAAAGTATAGCAGAAGTACACTCTGTCAGTGGATATATGTCCCAGAGACAAGAGCTACACCAATCAATCTTCTGCCATAAGAGTTTCCACTTTTCACAGTTTTGTCTATGAGATTTTTTTTCTCTAATTCTACACACATTGCAACACATGTTACACACTGTTACAGTCATTCATACTTCATAGTCAATAGTCATCCGCCATGATTTAAATCTGGCTCATATCAAAGGCATGGCAAACTTATTTGTATAATACAGTTGGTACATAAAGTAATTCAACATGCTTTACAGAATAAGAAAGACATTAAAATCACATTACACACAAACAAAAACATAAATAATCATATTATTAATCATCAAATTAACAGTAAAAGAGTGCTTATGCATATGACAGGTTAGACTACTCATTTCAGTAAAACATAGCCCAGTCCCAATTCTCTTTTATGCCCCTACCCCTTTTCCTTAGCCCTAGCCCCACACCTTCCCCTACCCCTTCAAAATGAGGGTTGAGACGAAGGGAAATGCACTTGGGAAATGGGACAGCCCTCGTTTTGTCTCTGCTTATTTTTTAATTACAATAAGTCAAGAGCTGTTATTATTTATGAACATGTTGAATTATTATTATTATGATTTTAATGATAATCATAATCATAATCATAATAACTGGAGGTCTTTTGACTGTGCCACCAAAAGGTATGCATGCAATAGCGCAGTGATCACTTATTTGACTACAAATTCCTGACTGATAGCTAGATGGAGTGTTAGTGAGAATAGTGAGACAATCCATGTGGTCATTTGTGTTTCTCTCCATTCTCAATAGCTTTGATGAAAGTATGATTCTTCAATGGGCCACCAAACATTTGAATCTCACAATTTAGCTAGAGCTGTGAGGGATTGCTGCTGAATAAACATTTGTTGTTTCAACAGAGCTTTAAGTTTGCACTCCTTTTTCCCAGACTCAGTTTCAGGATACATCCAACCAGCATTCATTCATTCAAGAGTTCCAAACGAAGACACTTTAATATGATTGCAATAAGTATTCATATCCACAGAAATATCCATTTTACTAAGTGATCTGGAGACAGGTGCACTTTTTGGCACGTCTTCTTGAATCCTGTGTGGCCTGATGTGTGCAATAGCTGACAAACCTACAATCCTTGTTAATTGTATTTTGTTTTATTTTAGGTGGAATAAACTCTCCAGCACTGACATTGAGATGGTGAGATTTTTTTTATTATCAATGTTTTCATTCCATTTGAATCCTCTGATGACACCTTTCCACTGTTCCCTTTTTGGTTTTAAAATGTGTGTGTGTGTGTGGTTTTTTTGTTTTTGTTTTTTTTTTTTTCATTTTCCAGCTGCTGCCTATTTTCTGCAGTCTACAAATTCAAATCACATTTAGGGATCTTGCCTAAATGTGAGATCTGGAACCCTTTACTGCGCATAT
>JACM01016734.1:0-15487 GCA_000787095.1 Periophthalmodon schlosseri
ACTCCGTGTTGTATGTGAGACAGGTAAGAGTATGAGCTGTAAACACGCTGCTGTTGTGTAATGTCGCTTTCACATTGGGACAATTATAATCAGAGCCAGAGCAGCTCCGAGCGCCGACGTAAACGCCCCCGATTGATTGGTTCCAGGTAATGACTCCCCCTTCCCTCCTCCTTCTCTCTCTTTTTGCCGCTATCCCTCCTTCCTCTCTCCCCCCATCTCTGTCTCTCCCTCTATTTCCCCCTCTCTCCTGTCTCTTCTCTCTACCTCCTCTTTTCCCCTTTCTCCCCTCTCCTTCCCCCTCTCTTCACCTCCCTACCTTCTTCCCCTCTCCCCTGTCTCCCTCCCCATCTCTCTCCCTTCCTCCCTCTCTCCTCCCATCTCTCCCCTCTCTTCTCCCCGTCCCTCCCCCTCCGTCTGGGAGAGCCAATCGTCTCCCCTCCTCTCTCTGTTTTCTCTGAGCTGCAGTCTGACATTTGAGTCTCTTATCAATTAGGAGCCATTATGTGCTGCCTGCAAGACTCGGGCGGCGCTACAGTCAAATAACGTGATAAGAGCGAGCGTCCGTGGCGAGCGTCCGTGGCGAGCGTCCAGATCTCTGTACGGAGGGGTGTACATGTGTGACCACTGCAAACAGGCCGACTGACCTCCAGCTCACGCTACATCAGCTCATGCTAATGTGATGAGCCTCGTGTTCGATCTGACTCTGAGGCGTTTTTTACTTTTGCTTTTCAAATAAAACAAACGTTAAAGACTTTGAACAGTGGTCAGTCTCGTTTCAGTGGTCAGTCTCGTTACAGTGGTCAGTCTCGTTACAGTGGTCAGTCTCGTTTCAGTGGTCAGCCTCGTTACAGTGGTCAGCCTCGTTTCAGTGGTCAGTCTCGTTACAGTGGTCAGTCTTGTTTCAGTGGTCAGTCTCGTTACAGTGGTCAGTCTCGTTACAGTGGTCAGTCTCGTTACAGTGGTCAGTCTCGTTACAGTGGTCAGTCTTGTTTCAGTGGTCAGTCTAGTGGATCAGTTTCAGTGGTGGACAATAACATTAATAACATTTAAGAACGTTTTACCAGCTTTCAGTTCGTATGTGCAGTGAAGAACCTGGTGACATCTTCTGCTCGTCTCCATGGAGATATACAGGTTTAATGCCATATTGTGGAATATTGTAGCAAAAACAATCATGGACCCTCCAACAGAACAGTTCATCGTAAATCAGTTCAAAATGAGCCTAACACATGTTCCCAGCAGCTGCAAATGATCCATTATGAGAACAAAGGCTGTACTGTAGAAGTCCAGTTGTTTACTCTCACAGACAAACTAATCTAAAGGTGCATTATGTAAGAGTCCACCATCCACTCGTCTCCTTGGAGGTTTTATTGCCTGCAGTGTTCCACAGTATGACTTTAACTCCCTTGAATGATGCATTTGAATACAAGTCATTTTATCACTTAAAAAAAAAAAAAAAAAAGACTTGAAAAACATGCACTGTTACTATTTAGTCACTGCACAGTCATGATGCATCGTCTGAGGCACATCTCCTCTGGAGGAGAAGACCTCAGACTTGACTCGGACTTGAGGCCAATGACTCGGGACTTGACTCGGCCCTGTGACTCTTGAGCCCTGTGACTTGAGACGACTTGATGCTTCACTTGTCTCTTTACAGTCGATACTTTCAGTGGTTCATTTAACAGAACAAACAGGCCCCTCCCCTTTTCTCTGTTTGTTCCTGTGAATGAAACAGTCACTGAAACAAACATCAGGGCCGTCACTATAAAACTGATCACAAACTCTCACTTAGTCATACTTTTGTTACCGTAAAACACAGAGGGAACTACGTAGACCATGATCCTTTGCTGCATTTCAGTGCAGACTATAAGATGAAATAAACTTACGTACTTTTAAATTAAATCTTAAGTCTCAGGATTATGGCAGTAATGGTTTGCACTAAGGTTGTTTTAGATACTGTTACATAAACTGGAAAATGGAACTTATATTTGGTACTTTTCTTAAGACTTGATATGACTTGGACTCGACTCGGACTTGTGGACAACTGACTCGGACTTAACTCGGACTTGAGGCCAACGACTTGGTCCCAGCTCTGCCAGAAAGTTCCACAGAGAGTCCATTTTGTGTGATATAGGTCGATCTAAATAACCCAGATCTCGCCGTTACCTCCTCAGTGTCTCCACATGTCCTGACCCGTCTCCTCTCTCTGTGTCCAGCGTGCGACCAGCTGTCCCTGGGCGTCGCCGCCATCTTCGGCCCCTCCCACAGCTCCTCCGCCAACGCGGTGCAGTCTATCTGTAACGCCCTGGGGGTCCCTCACATCCAGACCAAGTGGAAGCATCAGGTTTCGGACAATCGCGACGTGTTCTACGTGAGCCTGTACCCGGACTTCTCCTCGCTCAGCCGCGCCATCCTCGACCTCGTTCACTTCTTCAAATGGAAAACGGTCACTGTGGTTTACGACGACAGCACCGGTAAGAGCGATTTACTGTACTGAGCTACGCAAGAGGTAAAGCGGCCGTACGTCTGGACCGCAGTTTGCTAATGCTAGCTCGTGTCTTTATTGTTATTTGAGAGGGACTTGTTTAACGGCACGAATCACATCACCTAAGTCAGTTTTTTGATTGACTTGACCTCCAAACACTTAGTGACATCATTAGGTGGTAATCATAGACTGTGTAAAGAAGTGAGTGTGACGTCACCCACAGCGTTCGGCTCCAAAAGAAGCTCATCGAGGCCAGAGCAGTTATAGGGGTGAATTTGGAGCCGAGTTCCATATTTGGAATTTCGACTGTGAGTATCATAGCAACCAAAGAACCAATCTGGAGTGAGGCTGTTGAAGGTAACGCCCCTTTCCGCCCGCACCATGGGAGTAATAGAGTTTTCCTGTGTGTTTTTACAGTCCACTCATTTAAACCAAACAGTATGGGCCGGTCTAAAACCTGGTTCAGCGGTTGACAATGGGCCGGTGCAGTTCCTGGTTCGGTGGTTGAAAATGGGCCGGTCTAATTCCTGATTTTGTGCTTTACAATGGGCTGGTGTACTTCCTGGTTCAGTGCTTGACAAAGGGCCGGTCTAATTCCTGGTTCCATGCTTGACAGTGAGCCCGTCTAATACCTGGTTCAGTGATTTACAATGGGCCAGGCTAATTCCTGGTTCGTTGCTTAAAAATGGGCTGGTCTAATTCCTGGTTGTGGTTGAAAATGGGCCGGTCTAAGTCCTGGTTCCGTGCTTGAAAATGGGCCGGTCTAATTCCTGGTTCAGTGCTTGACAGCGGGCCGGTCTAATTCCTATTTCCGTGCTTGAAAATGGGCCGGTCTAATTCCTGGTTAAGTGGTTGAAAATGGGCCAGTCTAATTCCTGGTTCCGTGCTTGAAATTGGGCCGGTCTAAATCCCGGTTAAGTGGTTGAAAATGGGCCGGTCTAATTCCTGGATCCTTGCTTGAAAATGGGCCGGTCTAATTCCTGGTTAAGTGGTTGAAAATGGGCCGGTCTAATTCCTGGTTCAGTGCTTGACACGGAGCAGTGGACGTGTCTTTGAATGTCACTGTGTAAAACGCACACTCATCTTTTTCCTGTTGAGACTCGGGCTTTAAATGTCAGCACATTGTCTTAATGTCAGACGCACTCAGATAAATGGGGTAAATTATGGACTATCAAAACGCTCCAGAGGGACGGAGAAGGAGAGGAGCGATCAGGCCGATAACAAAAGGACGTTTCACACTTTTTTCAGAGTCGTCCACACTGTGAGGCCAACTTTTGGATGTATATTTAGATGTTTTATTTATTTGGCTGTGGAGGTGTCGCTGGGTCTGAGGTGACGTCACAACAGGCCGATATTTAAGACGTACGAGGAGAACGAAAATGAAAACTGTGTAAATGCTGATTTTTGTTCATCTAAACTTGGTCTGGTCATGAATAAAAATGATGAGCTTCAACATGTGCAATTTTATACGAAATATCCCAAAGTTAAATTCACAGTGTTATCAATAGGACTCGTCTCCATGGAGATGCTATTACTCGGCTATTTATTGCTTTACCAGTAATATTCCGCAGTGTGGCATTAAACGTGTCCATGTTCCATTACAGGTGTTTTTATTTCTGAAAATATCGTAAAAAAATCATTAATCATAAAAACACGTTTGATAAGTCCAAGTTTGTGCAGTGTGGGACGAGGATAAAGCTGAAGCTAAAGTTAGCGCTAGCTGTGTAATCCCTCAGTCGTCCAGGTCTGAGCCATAACAAAAGACAAATATAAAATCTGTCAACTGGACCGAACGTTGTAGGAGTGAAGACGTTTGGCTGCTCGTTCAAGCCACTTCTTCAGTTCTGGTCAGTTCACTGCTGGACACTGCCTTATGTCTGTGTGAGGGGAGGAGCTAACGACACTGAAGCTAACGCACCTGTTTGTTTACAGTTTGCAGATCGCACTAGCACAAACGCAAAACTTCTTCCGGATTATCGTCATCTTTTTCTGCATTCGTCTCATTTCTCTGTGTCTCTCCGTCACGTTTTAACGTCTCTTTATTTAACGCACCGGGTTTGGCTCATGTTAGAGACATTATGACCTGGAAATGTGATATATTTGATCTTTATTGCTGTGTTTCAGACGACATCTCAACATTCTATTGGTCGATGATATTTAACACAGATGGAGCAGATAAAGTTACTATTCCAAACGTGCAGATTCTGTTGTATCGAGTGAGTTTTTGGGTCCAGTTTCTGATAGAAATGACCAGCTCCAACATTTGTGAACTTAGCTTTTGGACAATTCATGGTAAAGTCCAGTGTAATCAAAAGGGAAAACTGTCTCAGACCGTCACAGGGGGCGGTACGGTTCACTTAAAACAGTGGAGACGCTCGCGGCCCATAGCGGTCCGCTCCAAACCGAACCGGTGGAAAGTCCATAGTAGCAGATATATGTCTCCTGCTCGTGCTCCCGCCGTTCAGAAGCCGGATTGTCAAAATAGCATTAAATCTGCATCACTCTGAGGCGTAGAGCCGAGTCGTAACCTTTGCTTTAACGAGACAAAGGTGAGACAAACCCGCTGCTGCCAACAAGTCTAACACGAGCCCGGAGTAGTTCCGGATCCTTCTCTTCCTCATCTTTCGCCGAGCAGAAAGTTAAACAGATTAAAGTTTCATGTGGATCCCGGCTGTTGGAAATGTAGAGTTTTTGTCTGGAGCAGTGTTGCGTTTGTAGCAGATGTTTAATTCATACGGAGGGTTCTTGCGTGAGCCGACAGCAGACACGAGGTCCTTGTTACTCGAGGAAGTCTGGATGCCGTTAGGTCGGACCGGGTCGGAGGGGCAGCGAACGCGCCATCAGGCCCAGGACGGGAGCCATATGTCGGGGAGACGGAGTGAGCCAGGACCCCCCTCCCCCCGCTCCTCCTCCTCCTCCTCCTCCTCCACTCGGGACATGGGCGACAATGAGGCTGTAGCGCTGATCTGTGAGCGGAGCTGCAGATGGAGAGACTGGAGGAGAGAAAGAAGCAGGTGATTTAGACCTGACATTTAAAGGTGAATTATGGAACTTTTCTGCCTCGTTTCTGTGGAGATGTTATTTCTTTGCTCAGAATGTTCCGGAGTATGACCTTAAGCTTAATAATCATGAATTTATTTGATTTCTTAACTTTAGATTGCCAAAAAATGAAATAAATTCTCACTGTGGATGGTGTCGCCTCTCCACAGATCTGACCTGTAGCTTGCACTTTATTACTGAAGTGTTTTTCTCTCTCATGACCAATACACAGGGCTGCAGTCGACTAAATACAATCTTGGCCAACTAAAGACACGCTATGTCACTTTTCCGGCTCGTCTCCATGGAGATGTTATTGCTCTGCTTGGAATGTTCCACAGTACGGCATTAAACTCAAGTATAACATTTTATTTGACGCACATCTGTATTGCCAAAGTAAACGAACACTCTAACTGTGGGCGGGGTCAATACGAGATCTGACCTGTAGCTCGGTCCGGTGGCGTCACGTGCTCGTAACCACGGAGATACATACATTTAATGCCATACGCTGGGACATTCCAGGCAGTGCAATAACACCACGGCGACAAGCAGGCGGCAGACCCTCGACTAGAAAAGTTACGTAGTGCGCCTTTATTAACACTGAAAACGCAGATGGCGCCAACAGTCTGCTGAGGCTGTTGAAGGTAACGCCCCTTCACGTCCGCACCGCTGGTTTAGCAGGGAGCGGGCGCTTAGCAACGCCGTCAATCAAACCTGTTGCTAACGCTAACGGGAGCGACCTCGGGGAAAGAAGGCGCCAGATTAGTCTGTTATTAATGTTCATATCTTGATTTTTCAGACACAACAGTGAAATAAAAACCCCAGGATCATGTAGAGGGGGTATAAATGTATAAAAAGGGCAGAATTTGAAAAAGTTACACACAGTGCCTTTATTTGATGATGTTTTTCTGAAGGTCTTCATCAGCGTCTGTCTCACCTTCACGTAAACCTTTCTCCTTATTTACTGTAAAGCGCTGGATCCATAGTCTTGTCCCTGGGCCTAAATATAATTGCCCTCCTCCGGTTCGCTGCGGTTGGGTTTCCGTGCCGCGCTGGGCTAGATTACGTCCTCCGCGCGCGAGGGTCACCGTGGAAACAGCCAATGGAGCCACCTCATTTCCGACCGCGGACAGAAAATCAAGCCCCCATTAACCCTTTAGTGAACCGGCCCGTCCCTTTAAGACAGAGGTGAGGGATCAGAGACGTCAATCTGGAACCGGAGCTGGAATCCCCCCACAGGGACACGCAGGAAGCATCGATTACGGATAACACAACGAGGATTAGCAATATCGTCCAATTAGCTTCATTAGATCTTCATGTTTTTTTTGGTTTTTTTTTTATAATTATAATAGTTTTTTGTATTTTTGTGATTAGCTATTGGTAAAATGGTAAAACGTCACATTTGTATACAGCGATTTTCCACTTTCAAGGCTCAAAGCGCTTTACATCAAGGAACCACTCACCCATTCACACACACATTCAAACACCAGTTACACAGACTGGGGGCAAGGTGGGTAAAGTGTCTTGCTCAAGGACACAACGACAGTATTTATCTGTGGGAGCTGGAATGAAGCGGTAGTTTTCAAGTTAACAGCTCCTTTTTACCTTTAGTTCAGTAGATTCTACTGAAGGTGTGTGGAGTTTAAAAACACAGTGGAGCCCTTCCTGTATTACCGCATGACATCACAAGGTGGAACAGAGTGTTTTCTGTTAGAACTCAGCCTAAATCTGCAGGGTTTGTGTGTTTAACGTGTGAATGAAACAAAACAACACAACTCCAGGTTTGTTTGTGACGAGGAAACAACATTAGAACAGATCAGAGAATAGTGTCACATGGGCCTTATTGCTTTGACTGGAATGTTCCACAGTATGGCATTAAACTTCAAAAAGCAGGTGACGTCATGAGACCAGGTTACAGGTCATAGGTCATATCTGTGGAGAGGAGAGATGACCAAAGTGAGAATGTACTGTGTTTTTTACATACAGCACATTCTTACTTTGGTCTTTTTATGTTTTTAAAAGTATTTCTGAAGAGAAGCAGCCTCCCACACCTCCGCCACCAGCAAAAAGTGACATAATACTCCTTTAAATAAGATAAGAAAACCTGTATTTGTCACTCAACGGGAAAATGGGTTTGAATAACACAGAGAGTGGACGAACTAAAGGTTGTGAAAGGTGCATTTGAAAAACTAACTCAATATTACACATTTGCCCAAGATTTAAAAGAAGTATAAAAAATAAAAGTAAGAGACAAAAACGTACTGACCCGACAATGATCTGTCGTCTAATGAGGTTCATCTGGTCTTCAGGAGGCAGGACAACAGCGCCATCTAGAGTCCGACTTCTTCAGGACAGCACCCCGGGCGTGTGACAGTAAAAAGGCCCCTTCTGTCTCAAACTCACACCGGCCATTTATTTCTGACCTTTGTAAAAGAGAGAACGACATTATGGGCCGGGACGGAGCAAACGGCGTTGGGAGAGAGGACGACAAACATCATCGTTGGATTAAAGAAATACATAAACGTGCCCACGGGACTTTAAACCGGGATGAGGGGCCTTTTTACTCTCACACACCTGGAATACTGCCCTGAAGAGGTCGGACTGCAGATGGCGCCGTCGTGCTGCCTCCACCGGTAGGAACACGGCGCCAAAACATGTTTAAATCAGCTGACCGGACACGTCACAGCAACATCACGTGACCACTCTGAGGCGCTAGTGAGCAGAACAAACTGTCAGGGATGAAAACAAACTAAACCTTGGTCTGAAAAAAAAACCCCCAAAACTTTCTATATGTTTTCAAATGCCAAATATAACAGGTATAAACCCATATGTTACTGCTGAGCCAAAGACGATCAAATCTCTTGCTTCATAAATGCTTTTCTTTGTTTTTTAATCCAGTTTCTATTTAAAAAGAGCTGCACACAACACAGTTTAACTTTATAATTGGTAATTACTGGCAGTGCCATATATAATCGAATGATAATGAGGCTAAAAATACTCGGTGGTACTTATAATGGCACAGAGCTGTGTTTCGTGAGCACACTCTAGAACTTTCCAAAGTCTTATATTTATTCAGTCCCGTCACACTGATGGCACAGCTGCAGCCGCCACAGTTGCCCTGGGGCAGACTGAGGCGGTGCGACTGCCATAAATCTCCCATATTCTCGATTTAGTATAAAGAAGTCATTTTGTTTTTGTTTAGTGTACGGTTGTAATCTATGACACCCGTGGATCATTTTTTATGTATTTTAGACATTTTAAATTGCAATATTTTTATAAAACGACTGCAGTGTCTGAAGGGACGGTGACATTTTCAGAGCAGCGGGGTCTGAATGAAAGAGTAAAGTTTATATTGGAGAAACTAAACAGCCGACGCCATTGAGAGAGCAGCTCAGGACCACAATCTGCCGTGCACCTCCATCTCAAAGCCACAGACCAGTCCGTTGAAAATAGAAAGGTACAGATCTTAGCCATTGTGTCATTGTGTCCTTGGGCAAGACACTTAACCCACCTCGCCCCCAGTGTCTGTGTGCACTGGTGTATGAATGTGTGAGTGAATGGGTGAGTGGTTCTTTGACGTAAAGCGCTTTGAGCCTTGAAGGTGGAAAAGCGCTGTATAAAAATGTGACCATTTAGCATAGTGCTAGGCAGTATGCTAATAGCCATTATGCTAATAGGTGTGAGAGCACTCATTAGGGGCCTGAACGATTATGCACAGTTCACACTTAGCTAACAAACTGTAAACAAACAGGTGTGTTAGCTTCAGTGTAGTTAGCTTCTCCCTTCAGACAGGACTGAGGGACACAGACAGAATAAAGTAACAGTAACTATTTATTTAAGATATATTTATTCATAATCAGGGTCAACAGTTCCATAAACCAGAGCTTCTATCTGCTTCATTCAGTCGTGTTGTGTCCAGTTAAAGACCTGTTTCTTCCCGCTGTTGTTCTCTGACTCTCGCGATGCATTGTGGTTTATACTGACCAGTGTAGTGACCATCATTGGACACTATCTTTCAACGTGCATTGTCAGACATTTTAAGTGCACTACTGTTTCACTCCCCGAACATTCGACCAGCACTAAAATAGCACGACCCTCAAATAGCGCCCCCCGTAAGGAATAGCGTGAACATTCGGACACTGCACGGTCTTTTCTTCCCTGCACCGGCTCTGCCTCAGCTCCTCTTGTGTTTCCCGTTTCCCTGTGAGCGTGTTTCTTACATTATTCCGCCTGTGCCTCCCTTGTGTCCGGTCCCACCTGCAGCTTTGAACCATGTCTGCTTTTAGGCCAATGTCACATATAAGACGCTAGAACTCAGCCTCCCCCTGCGCTCCCTCGGCTCCGCGCGGGAAGCAAACAGGTCGATCAATACCTTTAATGTTCCTCCCTGACGCCTCGGTTTTCTAATGGTGCGAGCAAGATGGCGGCGGTGTGTGTGTTACGAGCGTCGCATCCATATACGAGCCAGCCACCGCCGCCGCGGCTTTGATTACGCTGTTGGGGAGGACTTTCAAACGCAGGTGGCTCGGCTGCTCGGCCTTATAGAGCCATATGCGCCGGAGCGGGGGACTCATTCTGACAGTAATGGTGGATGCGGTTTAAAAGCATGCAATTGTGAAGGAGACGTGTAATCTGCTGTACTGTACGGGCTCAGTTTAAGGGGCGCCACACGGTGGACGGGGGTGTGTGGGACTGTTGGGGCTGATAATGATAAGGGAAGGAGCAGGGAAAGGTTATGTTTCAAAAGCAGAACAATTTATTTTGTCATATTAAAGTTTCACACAAATGTTCTTGCTCGACGTTACAGTAGACACACTGTTTATGTTTAGCTTCTATTTTTATCCCCATTAGAACGTTTTTAAGAGATATCTAGTACATTATCTGGGATTTAATAGGCTCTGTGAGCAGTAGCGCGCTAGCTAGCTCACTGTGTCTCAAAGCTAACAGTCAAGACATTAAATAAACAACCTATTAAAATCCAAATTTATTAAAATAACGACTCCCCAATTATTTGTATATGTAGAATACTTCAGTTTGTGTTGTTTTAATATTTATTAAGCCCACAGACTGTGTAAAGAAGTGCACTGAGTGAGTGTGAGGTTCCAAATGAAGCTCACTGAGGCTAGAGCTGTTATAGGGGCCAATTTGGAGCCCAGTTCCATATTTGGAATTCTGACCACGAGTATCATAGCAACCAACCGGCTGTTGAAGGTAACGCCCCTTCCCGCACCGCTGGTTTAGCAGGGAGCAGGCGCTTAACGATGTCAATGAAACCTGTTGGTAACACTAACGGGAGCGACCTCGGGGAAAGAAGGCGCCTGATTTGTCTGTTATTAATGTTCATATGTTGATTTACAGACACAATAGTGAAATAAAAACCCCAGGATCATGTAGAGGGTTAATACGAACATTTAAGACCAACATGAGTCTGACAGCAGCAGGTACAGAGAGAGGGGCGGAGTTTAACACAGGAAGTGAAGTCGATGGAGCCTGTTTGTAACGCGGGGCTAGCACATTAGCTGTGTCCCTTTATATATACAGTCTATGGTACTGAGGCAGTGAATATGCTCCTGTCGTCTTTTTTCTGTTTTTCTGTTGCATGTTTCTGTACAAGACCAGGCAAAAGTTTGGACACGCCCTCTTTTTAATGTATTTTTCTTTAAGTTTGCCACTTTTACATTTTATATAAACACAGAAGACCTCAAATATATGAAGTAAGATGTATAGAGGTATGTAGTAAAAAAAAAAGTGACATTCAACTAAATATTTTTAATATTTTATATTCAAACCCCCAGAGTCTCAGACCCTCAGAGTCTCAGAACCTCAGAGTCTCAGAACCTCAGAGTTTCAAATCCTCAGAGTCTCAGACCCTCAGAGTCACAAACCCTCAGAGTCTCAAACCCTCAGAGTCTCAAACCCTCAGAGTCTCAAACCCTCAGAGTCTCAAACCCTCAGAGTCTCAAACCCTCAGAGTCTCAGACCCTCAGAGTCTCAGACCCTCAGAGTCTCAGACCCTCAGAGTCTCAGACCCTCAGAGTCTCAGACCCTCAGAGTCTCAGACCCTCAGAGTCTCAGACCGTCAGAGTCACAAACCCTCAGAGTCTCAGACCCTCAGAGTCTCAGACCTAGCGTTAGCATTGAGACACAAACATGTCTCTTTCTAAACACAGAAGTGTCTCTGGTGAAGTATTAATTTTATATGTGCAGTGCGTAACAGCAAAAGAAAAATCTGTCAACTGGACAAAACGTTGTAGGAGTGAAGACGTTTGGCTGCTTCTTCGCTTCTTCAGTTGTGGTCAGATCACTGCTGGACACTGCCTTATATCTGACCCAGTCTTTCCCTCATGTATTTGAGGAAGTCCAGATATATTGTATAAGCAGCAATACGTCGACTGTGTGCCATCTGCATCTAATTAGAAAGCATTTTATTTTCTGCTAATCAGGAAGTGCACATTAGCATGCTAATTGCCGTTAGCTTTACCATCAAGAGCTCGTAAACTCATCGCGGTGACTAAATAGGATGTTTGAGATGTAAGCGAGGAACAACTTTGGACCACAGCAAACAGTTTAAAATGAACTAGTTCTGTTTTTCACATTTTTGAGACGGTAAAAATAGTGACGCTACAGTGAGATAGAGGGCGCTGTTGTGCACATAGCCTATTTAATACAAATAATCCATTAAACTACTACAATTCTTTTGGGTAATTTCTCCAAAAAAAAAAAAAAGATATTATTTCATCTTTTTCCATTGTTTTATGTAAAAAAAAAACAAAAACAAAAAAAACAACCATTTAAAAGTCCTGCCTACCCAGTTTTTCCCTCATGTATTTGAGGAAGTCCAGATATATTGTATAAGCAGCAATATGTCGACTGTGTGCCATCTGCATCTAATTAGAAAGCATTTTATTTTCTGCTAATCAGGAAGTGCGCATTAGCATGCTAATTGCCGTTAGCTTTACCATCAAGAGCTCGTAAACTCATCGCGGTGACTAAATAGGATGTTTGAGATGTAAGCGAGGAACAACTTTGGACCACAGCAAACAGTTTAAAATGAACTAGTTCTGTTTTTCACATTTTTGAGACGGTAAAAATCAGGTACAGTAGATAGATGTAGAACTGTATTGCAACTGAAAACCCTCTAGTTACAGGGCAATCACCGTACGCCCCGAAGAGAACATAAATGAATGAATCTTGTGCATGTATTCTGACTTTTACTTTGAAAAGGACCTCGGTCTCACCTCACATCTATAAATAATAGTTTCACCTCTGCAGCTCGGTCCCCTATGGCTCCCACACACGACACTCACTCTGCCGCTCGCAGTAAACAACAGCCACCGCTCCCCCGCCGCTGCGCCTCTGTACCCGGCCTCGGAGTGTCAATCACGGGTAGGGCCTCGCTGACGCTCCCCTCATCCTCCTGCAGCTCCAGCCTCCGCTCTGTGTGAAGCCTCAGATGTTTGTGCCATAGACAGTTTCTGCGGCGGTCGGTCGGCGCGGCGACAATGACATCCCGTAATATGAAATGCTACAGTAGAGACGCTTTGAGTCCGCGAGTTTCGATGGGGAGTTAAACTATGAGGATAAATGTGGCTTGTTTAAATGTTTGCGTCGCACGTAGGATTTTTGGCAGTTTTTGAATATAGCTGTTCTCCCATTGTAGTTTGTATAGTTGGTCTGGGTTTAGTCCCGGTTCAGCCTCATGTTTGTCCTGAGTCAGTCGTTGTTAAGTTTTATAAAAATACCGTATTTTCCGGACAATAAGTCGCACTTTTTTTCATAGTTTGGCCGGGGGTGCGACTTATACTCAGATGCGATTTATACGTGAAATATATGTTTTTTCTTCATTATTATGCATTTTTTGGCTGGTGCGACTTATACTCCAGTGCGATTTATACTCTGGAAAATACAGTACTCAGAATAATTTGTATATTTTATTTATAATTAAAACTTCCTGATTCTTCCTGTCTTAAATAGCTTACATGAAAAACAAAACTAGACCATTTTAAATATTCCAGGACATTCCTCGCACATAGCTAATCCGCTAGCCGCCGCGTTCCAATCAGGTTCCATCGACTCCAATTCACTTTCTCTGTATAAACTCCGCCCCTCTCTCTGTACCTGCTGCTGTCAGACTCATGTTGGTCTTAAATGTTCGTATTAACCCTCTACATGATCCTGAGGTTTTTATTTCACTATTGTGTCTGTAAATCAACATATGAACGTTAATAACAATCAGACCCACTCCCTGCTAAACCAGCGGTGCGGGCAGGAAGAACCTTCAACAGCCTCGTTTCGGATTGGCTCTTTGGTTGCTATGATACTCGCGGATGGAATTCCAAATATGTAACTCGGCTCCATATCGTCCCTGTAACTGCTCCGGCCTCGATGAGCTTCATTTGGAGCCGAACGCTGTGGTGACGTCACACTCACTTAGTCACTTCTTTACACAGTCTGTGACAATATGTAGCTATTCCACTGCATTGCATCACCTCGGGACCCGTTTCCAAATCTGGGCTCTAGTCTAGTCCTGCCCTTATCAAATAAACAAATAAGACAATGAGGTCAGACCACAGACTGTATAAAGAAGTGGACTTAGCGAGTGTGGGAGCATCTATCAAACCTGTTGCTAACGCTAGCGGGAGCGCCCTCGGGGAAAGAAGGCGCCTGATTCGTCTGTTATTAATGTTCATATGTTGATTTACAGACACAATAGTGAAATAAAAACCCCAGGATCATGTAGAGGGTTAATACGAACATTTAAGACCAACATGAGTCTGACAGCAGCAGGTACAGAGAGAGGGGCGGAGTTTAACATAGAAAGTGAACTGGAGCCGGAGTCGATGGATCCGAAACTGCGCCCATGATCACTTCCTGTTTTGAATGCGGCGGCGGCGGCAGATTAGCTATGTCCATTCACATATACAGTCTATGGTTTAACACATTTAAACTACACCTCTACGTGTTTTATATTTGCCTTATTCTTCCCAAATAAACAAATGCGACTCCAATGAGGTCGGATTATATCTTTTGCAGTGCGTAGACTCTTCTATTATCCTCCGTGAGACGCCGGGGATTGTGGGATATGTTCGAATGTTTTACACTGAATGGGGTCATGTTTCTTGGGGGGAGCTCTGGTTGTGTCCATCATCATTGAATAACATGGCCTCTGGGACTGAGCTCTCGGCGAACGGGCCGAGGAAGCGACAAGAAGACGACTTATTTTTGTGTTTTACTATTAAACTGTAACACACAATATTTATTTAATTTCACTGTAAAACACAATATTGATCTGGAGCAGAAGAACAGAAGCAGGTCCACTGACTCCTGTTCAAACACCGCAGAACGCTCCTGTTTCACTGGGACAAACAGCAGACGTTCATTCGCCTGTTTTTATTATTGAAAAAAGAGCGTGACATTTTGAAACGAGACCCGGCGTGAGTTTTTAAAATAATTGTAAGTAAGTAAGGTTGGATGAGGATAAGGGGTGGGTGAAAACGGGATTTTTCTGAGCACTCAAGCCTCAAATGCAGAGTTACTCAAATATAACTCAAACTATGACTTTGAGTAAGGTCATTATAATGTGGTTAAAATGTCATAAAGGTCAAATTTACATAATGTGTCTCCTTTAAATACTGCAGTAGCTGATTTAGGAGAAAAGTGTTAAAGGTTCTATATTACGCAAAATGGAGCTTTAACTCATGTTCTAATGTTGTTTCCTCCTCAAAAACAGACCTGGAGTTGTGTTTTGTTTCATTCACACGTTTGAGTAACACTTTATTATTAGTCTGTCCACATCTCCACAACTCAAAATGCTCCGTTCCACCTTGTGATGTCTAAATATATAAATGGACATAGCTAACCTGTTAGCCGCCGCGTTCCAAATGATCATGGGCGCGCTTCCGGCTCCATCGACTCTATCGGCTCCAGTTCTTCTGTTGAAAAACTGCTGTCAGACTCATGTTGGTCTTA